>JBCFXI010001469.1:0-52339 GCA_038496175.1 Ampulex compressa | reverse complement strand
TATATATATATACACATACGTATTTGTATAGCTTTTCTGTGATGACAAACCTGAATTCCATTGACACTTCGAGCTGTAGATTAATATCTCCGTTTCCATAGCGTGTGCGTGCGTGCGTCAACCTTCTTCAGGTGAGAATATCATATTGAATTGCATCTAAATAATGGAAGATCGAAAAAAAAGGGTATATGATCGTTTTACTCATCACAATCCGTCGATCTTGAGCGGACCGATGGTCGGCGCTTCTTCGCGAGTCTTTCCCCACTCTCTCTCTCGACGTTTTCCTCCCGCTTTCGACGATGGATCGTAAGCGCCGATAACGAGACGTTCAGGACCGTGGACAGCGATCGTGTCCCTCTTCTGGACAACGCTATTTTTGAACTCAGCGTTTTTCTATACGATAGCCAGCGACTAATCGTAGATCTTGACTCGTACGAGTTCTATCGACGGTTCATTTGATCCTTCAACCAAGGAATTCGAAATGTGCACGAAGTCCATCGAAGGACGAGTTTTTCAGGATACATTTATTATTCCATGTAATCTAATATAAGGGTTTGTTGATTTTGAACAAATTATACGGTTTGATTAAATTTGCTTTATTGTGTGCTTTGTAAAGGCTAAAGGTTACGAGGTGAGATGATGAACAAGGCATGCGATACACCATGCAGATCTGTCTATCGTGAAATGAAAGAACTTTGATTTGGATATTTATGGTTTTTATGAAATTAGTTGTATCTTTATTGTCTTGTGTAATATGATAATTTGAGATGATCGCTTTTCTTTTTAGGACCTTTCACTTCGTTATTCTCGATTAAAGCAACGTAATTATTGCATATAAATTTCACCAGAAAAGTATGATATTTGTTCAGAGAAATTCTTGTGAGAAATGATAACGATAGTGAAAAATTCGACTGAAGAGTGGTGGCTCTGGTTGAAGGGTTAAATGTAATTATCGAAATTTGCCTTTATATCAAACTCTTTAGATGTAATCGAAACGTTGCTTAGAATCTTTGAATTTGAGAGATCCTCTCTGATAACTATAATTAGTGATGGGCGTTTGACTTTCTTTTCTTACAACCTATAAATGATTCGATCATATCATAACTTTTAATCGTCACGATCATGACTGTAAGTTCTGAAATTTCACTCGTCTTTGAAAAATCAACAAAAAACTTCGAGAGTTTTGAAAATCTTAAAAGTAATGTACTTGGAAGCAAAATATTATACTTTATCGTAAATGTAATTATCTAAAAATCATTCTCTCTCACGTCGTCTTAAACCTTGCTATCATCCGAGAGGCTAATGTATAATATACGTACATTCGAAGGAAATAACACGATTAAAATGAAAAATCTTCGAGACTCCATTTTAATAATATGTCTCTAGAAAATCCCAGAGGGAAGAATCTTAATTCGGTCCGTCTTAACCATCGAACTCGTCGGTGCATTTTTGCCAGTACGCTTTTAAGCTACCAAGAAATCCTCCCGTAGGATTCCAGATTTCCGAAGCAGGTACCAAGTTTAGATTCGAAACCACTCGCGCCCATCGCTACTAGCAATTCGCATTAAGGACACATACACGTATAACTTAATGAGGCCTTCGTACAGGAAATCTAATGATACCTCATGCTTCCAGAAACATAAAATTAAATCGACTTATAGATAAAGTGTCACATTATTTTTCAAGTCTCCCCTCCGAGGGAGGGAGTACCCTCGCGAGCACATCGCCGCGAACGATTCGTATCGTACAACGTGTCCCTAATTTAACTCGTCGGGCGCGACACTCAGATCCGACGACAGTGTGCAGTATTTTCTTCTCCTCGCAAAGTAAAACGGAAAGACCTCGCGTATCTTTCCATCATGGTGCAATAACTCGTTCCCCACAAGTGCGTATGCCCGCGTTATGGTAGCGCGATCCACGCATGCGCGGCCTTACAGGCGTTTACGAATCGTATAAAGCAATATTTTATTATGGAGAAACAAACACAGTGCATTTCAGATATACGAAATTTGGCCGATCGGTCGGGATTTCACCGGTTAGTTGTTAAGTAGCCGTTAAGATGAGGAACAGGACGGGAAGTTTACGACGGGGATTAATGGGAACTTCTGATTGCGAACGAGGAAGGGGCTCTGCCGGATTCCGCGGCTTTTAACCCTTCGTGCGCCACGTGTACTTGTGAAACACGTATGCGAAAAGCGCCAAGCTGATCGAGCACAGCCATTTTTTTCTCACGGATCGCCTTCCAAGATGATTTTTGTACGAATGTGGCGTGTCGTTACTCTTGCGGTCCTTCGTAAAGAAGGTGGAGAAGATTTTGATCTGGCGAAGCTTTATAAAGTTTTAAAGCTCATGGTGAAGGTCGAGAGCATCATTGGTATATCCACTGTGGCGATTGGATATGGCGCTTTTCAACGTGTAACTCGGCGTGGCACTGGAACTGTTGAATCATAGCCCGGCTCGTTGCATCCCTCACTAAAGAAGCAACAGAAAGGATATGCTTTTTCTTGCAACAGCACGAGAGTTCTCTTGGGACATTTTGGGATTCTCGGAAGTATCGAGATATAAATTGGTATCGCCGATTTCTCCACGAGAGGTAAAAGTTATATGGAGAAAAACGAGTGCTTAGATACTTTATTTGCAGAAGTTTCAAAATTTTCCAAATTGTTCAAACCATTAACTCTCTTATGTTTATATTTAATTTTTTCTTGCGGCATTCAATTTTTGCGATTGTAGAAGATATACGAACGTCTAAATTGTTTTTGGTAAATTTTGATATTGTCCAAAACAGCTTTATCATAATTGTCACTTCAACGATGAAAAAAACTATTTGTTCCAAACATAATATAATGGTCTAAGTATCTTTAGAGAACTTCAAAATGTCCCGAAGAGAGCGTACCCTTTTTCCCCTTCGTTCGCATCGTCGATTCAATCTTACAACGAGAAAACAACTCGGGGCATTAAGAACTCTTAAAAAGTTTTCTTCCACCTCGATAGCCCATGGACAATTAGAACGTTCTCATTAGCTCTTGGGTAGTAAGTTGTCCGTTACTAGTCGTTGATAACCTCAGAACAATCGCTTGAACGTTTGAAAGTGGCTTAGAGTCTTTGCGGACGGTTGAAAGAGGAAAGGGAGAGATAGAGAGAAACAGAGGGTTGGGTGGATTTATCGTAAGATATATATATATATAATCGTAATATTTATCGTAAGATAAATCCACCTTAGGAGTTTCTTTTACACAGTAAGGCGGAAGAACCCGTGCAAAACCGTTCTTAGGATTTGATGCAGCTGCTGCCGAACAAGCATGGCGTAAACGTTGCTTGCAATGTGGTCCAAAATACGAGCGATCATCGAGATCTTGATTTGTTACTTATTGGCTGGACTTTCGCGCGTGGCCCAAATGGCGATTGCGTTTATTTTTAGCCGTTTGAATTTTACACTCTGTCCTTTTACCGCGAATCGTGGAGAGCGATGTTAGAGTTTCTTTTTTTTTTTTTTGTTGAAAATATTCGCGAATATTACGTGATAATTATTAAGGAAAGTTGAAGATCGATCGAGGACGTTATTTTGTATAGAGGTAGACATAGATTTGTATGGATACAGACTTTTTTTCCCGCAGCTTATAAACCTGTACATAGCGTCTGGCGATGCGGGCAATTAGACGCGATTGTCCAGCCAAAAGTACGGTTTTGCTCGAAAACCAAGCGAAACGCTCCATTATAAATGGGATGCGAGAACTTACGTTAAGACTCCTTTTTAGATATTATTAGAACGATACATTTTTGAATTGTATACATGCGTAAATACATAAACACCGTACATATATACTAGCATATACACAGAGACCTACACACACTCACATGATAAAAATCCTATTTCAATTAAAATAAAATCTAAACTATAACTGTATATCTTTCATTTCAATTTGTTATTAGAATCCGAATTCACCTCGGATTCAATCGTCCAGTACTTCGGAGTGACGTATTATCTGAATCTGCCCCACCTATTATCCTTCTTTAGTTTGCACATTTTTGTAATTAATCAGATCGTCCTTCGGATGAGTTGTAAACTTTTCGGACTATCGACGATTTTTTTTCTTTTTTATTAACCTTCTGCAGTCATACGTGCTCGTATGTTATATCGATTGTCTGATTTTTGACATTAACTGCTAAACTCAGTATTTTAGCACCCATTATTTTAAAGGGGATTTCTTTATACCTGCTTGATAGTATATACATTGTATGGAAAATTAATTTATTATCCACTACGCCGCCATCGGTTCGATAGGTGAACGGATTATTCGAACCCAAATTTAAACCTCTTAACTAAAGCGCCACCGTGGCTTTAAATCATTGAACTCGCTCGTGTACTTTGTAGTTACCGTTAATCGGTTAAACAGTTTCGCTGACATCGTTCAAGTCGTCCAATCAAACGTCGCGGATGCTGCGATAAGAGAGCATAATTTTTTGTACGTGCATAGCGATGGTCAGAATCCTATTTTGAAACAGTAGGTACAGAACTGAATGACATTAGCAGTTGATGTTAAAATTTGAATTAACAAAAAAATTACATCTATTATCTTCGAGTATTTTTTTGTGCAATATGCATACTTTATTTTTGTGACAAAATACAGTTTTGTATTTTTTACGATTCTTTTGCGAATCTCTTGCGTTGAGTATTTCTCCACACGGTTTACTCTATTATTGATATTTTCTGATGAATCTGCGCGCGAACCAGATTGGCTACCAAGGATAAAACTTTAAGAAATCATTGATTGCTCACGATGTATTTTACAATATAACTTGTATCTATACGAACTACGACGTGACTTGGCTCAGAAAAAAACGACTAAAATATCGTGAATCAAGCTTTCAATCGAGAGATTTCTCTTGCTTCTTCATTAAGCATTTTAAGCATTACCATATTCTCCGCAATAGTCTCCTTTATATACGAATACCATTACTTGCTCTCCACATTAATGGAACATATTTTTTAACAGAGTCATTATGCTGAAAAAAAATGAAGAAAGATTACAATCTTGAAAATCGCTGCTGATTTTTCAACGTATACTTCGAGCAGGAGATATCAACGATCAAGTTTTCGATCAAGTTGTTTCTTCATGTTGGTTTACTGCCTCATTAACCATTTCGAGCATCGCGAGGTCTCACCTTTAGCAGGCTCCCTCTTATATGGTCACCCTTTAATCAGCGTCTGCTTTAACCTGCGACATTTTCGACCAGAGGGGCTGTGCCACGAGAAGTGGAGCAAGTCCGTGGTCTCCAAGAAGACTTCCGGCTCTTAAACGAAGCGGGTAACTGAGAAGGGGTTGGAGAAGCATCGTGACCTAGAAAGGAGCTAAGAACGACATTCTTGCAGAGGTGATCTTCAAGTTGCTGGTGACAAGGTCGAATAAAGGCACGAAGGAGTGGAAAGTGGAATTGTGCGCCTGCATTTTTTTTTTTTATACGCTTTCCTATAAACATTCGCGACACTACAACGGTTAAGTCGTGCGATAGTTGTCGATAAGATTAAAGGAACCGGTGCATTCTAGCGTGTACTCGTTCCTCATGCGTTGTGTAACGGCGTACATGCAATTGTATAAATATTTTGCAAGACGATCCTTGCGATTTGCATCGCGTTTGCTGTTTCTGGTAAATGGAAACGCGGGCTACCACGCATTAAGTTCAAGTTTATATCCTGTTCATCACTGACAGAAGATATTTCACGTGGTGTATACATCGTAAATCCGCTGGTAAGAAAACTATCGCGAAATGGTTGGCCCTAAGTTAGATCAACATAGTAGGCGATGCCAAAAATGAGAAACGAACGAATTTTACTCACATTTTACTGATATTCGTGCAGTTTTTATGCATTTTCATGGATAGAATGAAATTCTTGGTAGACCAAAATACTTTTGAAACCAAAGAAGTAATTTTTTAGTTTTTACGATATCTTGCTAATACGCGTCCAGTGCGCGTAGGAATTTAATCTAAATAATAGCGGCGAGCAACAGTGTTATGTAAGCACCAGCCGTACATAACGCAGTACGAAGTGCGGTTGGTTAAAGCCCTCAAGAATGAGTTTACTTCAACGAACCGAATGAAAAATAACGTCTAGTCGACTAGGATTTTTCGAATTCTGCATACCGCCAATCCGAAATATCCAACGATTACTTTCCTTCTGCATCCTTGTATCCATATGGTAAAAGGGTTCGTTGTTAAAAAAACAAATATGATCTTTACAGAAGTGGGAGAAAGAAAGAGAAAGGTTTACGAGTGTCGAATATACTACAGGCGTAAATCGTCATTCGCGGTTTTTTTTTTTTATACAGTCCTATTTATATTCTCATCAGCCCGCATCTACGTATTTATCTTTCTATATCGGGATCTCGCGTACATTATGACGTAAAAGATCGTAACTCTTCCTTTCGTCGTGCGATACGGCTACGATTCCTCTTCGTCCAACCTCGATCGTTATATCTGATCGTTATTTCAGGGTCACGGGCTATTTCGCGAAACTTTCAATTTGTTGTTTCTCGCTGCACTCCGGGAATTCAGCGTGCAGCATCATCGTATTTAAATTATAGGTTTATCGAGATGCGAGAGGAGCATAATTTTTCGGACCATCGAGTATCCGAATAATTTAATACAATCGGCGATAGCGCCGTTTTTCGAAGCGATTTTGTCTACTCTTATCCACGACGATGACGTAATTTAATTCTCAAAAGTCCATTGTCAAGGCTTACATAGTATTGCATTTTATACGACAGGTGCTATGGTTAGATGTCCTGCACTAATCAGTGTTCAAATACCTTATAAAGTCGAATCCTACAATCATTTGTCAATGTATCGCATGTATTAAGAAATATAGAATAATGGATAAATAATTATTTGCATTCAATCTTGAGGCGGAAGACAATAGACATAACGTGTATTTCGTTTGAAATTAGATCTCCACAATTTTTAGCGCTTCTTCTGTTTATATTCACGTCCATACAACTCTAGGCAATACAATTCCTCATAATGGAGCGTTTAATCCTGCACGCTTGTACCAGGAGATAAAGCAGTAGAGCAGATATCAGAAGATCTGAGAAACGGCATCGAAAACGGATAAAATCGATTTACACTTCATAAAAACTAAATCACCTCGTAAAATATTAAACACGATTCCCTCTGTGGATATAGGGTTAAAACACGCTCACAGCATCCCCTGCTCGGACTAACACACTGTTAACAGTCGATCAGCATGAATTAAACCTTGCCCTGCATCTAACATATCTCGTCATCAAAATCCTCACTGCCAGTGTTCACGATAATTCTCCAAACATTATCAAAATCCTCCGCTATCTTGCAATCCATGAAAGATTTCCTGCACCGCTATCCTTCCAGTCGGCGCACGCCTAGCGCGCCCTTTCAACATAGCAAACAGTCAATCCACCAGCGATATCCATTTACGAGGGAGTAAAAGGTGCGAGAAGCGTTGCACGGTTGCGGGTAATTCGTATCGTAAATCACGGCAGGACCATTGGTGGAGTACGCAAGAGGCTCGCGGTCGGCGCCCTCTGTCGGTTGCAGGTGCCTCGCGGGAACCTGCGGTACGAGCCGGCAGCCCTGGCTGCCGAACCTCAGTATACCGGGTGTCCCCAAGGCAGACGGTCGTGGTGGTCCGATTGCGCACGAACCTCACGCAGTCGTACGAGCGCCGACACGAGCCGTGCTCCCGTCACCCAGGCATCGATCTTTCCCGTGACGTCACGCCGACTCCCCTCGTCGAGCGCCTCAGGGACGACACCAGCAGTACCCGCGGAGGCCCCCGGGTAACACTTCGCGTCGGTGAGTCCACGCACCGAGTGCCGTCGACGCGCTCAAAACGTTATCCGTCGGCCCCTCTTTGGCTAAGCGCAAGCACGCCGCTGGTTTCGACATTTCTCTGTGCCAATTACGGGTAATCCCGACTGGAAGGAAGAGGCCTTAGTGAAGACGTTTTAGGATATTGGAAGTGTTCGCCTTTTAATCGCAACCTCGAATGTCGATGTTCCGAGTGCGCTGGTCGGCGCGCTCAAAACGTCGCCCGTCGGCCTTTCTTTCGCACGGACCGAGCATTTTTCAGGTTTCGTTGCTTTTCTGTGCCAGACACGAGTGATCTGGATGAAAGGAAGGAAGTGGCCAAGGAGTTTTGGGGTATTACGATTGCGAGGGGAACGATACCAGCGTACAGCGGGCGGTAGAGTGTTATTCGTTCGATCGGTTGTCGAATGTCGATGTTCTGAGAGCAATGAGGATTGTTCGCGCGCCCAAAATGTTACCCGTTGAGCGTCAGAGGGTTTTTTCTTTTGCACGGAGCATCGTAGTATCCCGTTTGTTCGTTTTTGTGTTGAATGTCGATGATTTAAATGAAAGGAAAACGTGGTCGAGAAGTTTGAGGATGTTACGCTTGAGATGAGATAGACGTTAAGAAACGACCGGTGGTGAAGCGTTTTTTTTAAAGGGCTGTTCGAATGTTAATGTTCCAAGTGCGAGTACGGTCGATGATGTGCCATAAACTTTAGCCGCCGACGCGTCAAAGGATTTGCAGAGCATTATCGTGACATTTGTGTCGTTTTGTGTCAAATATCGCGGTTTAGGCAAAAGAAGAACGTGGCCGCAATTTTTAAGAACAATTACTAGTAACGGTCGTTAATCGCAATTTTTAGTGACAACAGTTTGAATCTGCGTAGAGCCGATATGAAGCTGTCATTACGAGAGAAATGTAGTCGATCGACCGAGATGAACGAAATTATGATCGCATCGAAACGATTGCAAAAGTCAGCGTATCTTCCAAAGATTTGAAATTTATTATGGATTTCAGCACGTCGACTGCGAGCTGTTGCACTAAAAATTTTACCGATTGGCTCATCAAAGATACACATCGAACGCTATCGAATAATCGTCATATCGAATTGCGATCGCGCTTTATTCTCACGTTCGCCCTCCTTTCGTCCCGAATTTCAGTAACCTAGGGAAAAGGAAAGGGCGATGTCAATGGTCTTACTCTGCACGATGCTGACGTACGCTTGTCATCGTAAAAGAAATGCACTCGACTATTTCAAGGCAGTTACGATCGTGATGGGAACGGTCGTATCAAAAGGCCGGTGACGAAACGTTTTTCTTTCAAGAGCTCGTCGCGTGGTAATGTTTTTCACCCACTAGCGTATCAAAGACCGCTTGTGCATGACCGACCACCGTATCATCCTCGCGCTTAGGCGCTTTGTCGTCACGTTCATTCATATCTATTCGCGTGCTTCCATGAAATTTTGGTAAGTCGTACGGCGGCAAAAAGCTGGCCACGAGGATTCTCCTTCATCGCGAACCTACAACCGCTATCGCAGCGAACAGACCAGGGATTCAAAGTTGATTCACAAGGTTGCACCTTCGTCTAGGTCAAAGAATCAACCGTGAAGCGTTCTTCTCGCAAAAGCAAGCCGCGCGATAACGTTTTGAGCGGCGCAGTTACAACATCGCCGACTGTATCCATCTCCCGTGGTCGTATTCCTCTTTTCTTTTAGCCGCCGATATTTCTCCGCTCCAGCGACTTAGGAGGATGGAGAGGTGATTACCAGCGTTCCTCGTGATTTAGCTTTATTCTCGAGTTGTCTCGTGCCTTCCCGTCGGCTCATGTGCGCTAACCATCGACTACGCTCCTGTCGTTTTTCCTTCGAAGGCGGCTTCGCCGACCGCGGCTCACCTCCGTGGTTCAATGTACACTACCGTTCAAAAGTAGCCGGACATCTTGCACCGGTATATCGCCGGATATTCGGTCGAATATCCCACGAGTACAGTTTCCTTCTTGGTTTATCGTGTTCATTTGGATACATTTTGTCCCTTTTCGAGCGACATAAGCGACGGTTACGAAGCAAGTGATATCGATGAAATCGCTGTAAATTGGCAATGTTGCTTATTGGCGATAACGATAGGCTGTTTAGGTGAATTTGTTAGGCGTTCGGATACTCGTGGACGGTAGTGTACCTTCGAAGAGTCCTCGCCTGACCACTTCACCTTTGCCCTGGCCGAACTCTTCTCCTTGGCTGCATTTTCGTTTCCGTTGCCTTGGCCTCTTGGTTTCGCGGTTGCTCTCTGTATTTCCATGTTCGTCGAGCAGCCTTCTCTTCCCTGGTGGTCCTTGTATTTTCGTTCTTCGATTTCCTGGATCTTTTTCTCCATCTGCTCTTTTGGAGGATCATTTGTATTGTTTACGGTTCATCGAGAATTCCTCGTCTGGTTGTCCTTGCATTTTTATCCTTCGATATCCTGGATCTCCTAGTTTTACGGTTATCTCTATATCTTCCTTTTTGTTGATCGGATGGTGTTTTCGTTCCTCGACTTCCTTGATCTCTGGGTTTGATGGTAGTCTTTTCCTTTTTTTTTTTGTTCGTCGTTGCTGTTCAATTATACTGTTTGTATTCTCGTTTTTGCCGATCAGGCGTTCCTTTCTTGGTTGTTCCTGTACCTCTGTTTTTGACATCCGTTGTCTTTTGGTTTTACGGTGCTCTTTGTATTTTTTCGTTTCGTCGATTATTCCTTCCCCTCCTGCGCATCTTTGTGGTGTCGCCTTTCCTCTTCTTCGATATCTTTTGTTCGCGGTTACGTACGAACCTTGCTTTGTTTTCCTCGGAGGATATTCGTTTCATGTGCATTATCGTGTTCGTTGCGACCATCCATTGTTTTTGGAATACTCTCTGTATTTTCATATTTGTTGGTCAGCCATTTTTTCTTTGGTCGTCCTTGTGTCTCCGTTTTTTCCTGGTCCTCGTTGTTCGTGATTTTATACGAATTTTTGCTCCATCCTTCTTCAATATTTTTTCCTTTTTCTATTTGTCGAATTGCTATGCTCTGCGCCCTTGGTTTAGCGTTCAACTGTAAATCTCATTTTTCTTCCCGTAGATCAGCATTGCGCTAATTTACGTATCGGTTGTCGCTCTTGTTTTACGATCAATCCGATGAATTTGCATATTTTTGTGTCGTTTGTCCATTCTTCTGGTCTTTTGGATTCGTGTTTATGTTCGTATCTTCGTTTTGCACACCGTGCAATTATTGTGCTACTTTTAATCGGATGTCTGTTGAAAAATGTTCAAGTTTTCTCTTATATCCTTGTTTCCTTTATTACAGAGTCTAAGTTTATCCCACTTCACCTTCTTCGTTTCCTCTTTTTCCCTGTTATTGCTTTCTCTAGACACTAAGGTGCGTTTTTGAAAGATCGCCCGCAAACTTTTCTTCCGCTCGCTTTGTTGATCTTGTATCCTGTCATTTTCTAAAAATCTCGATTTCGTGTATAATGTACTCGGTTTATCGTTCTTTGGACCGTGACGTATTCTCAGCAACTCATCCGCCGACTCTATTTATGCTCATCGATTAGTTTTAATGCAATTCGAAATTTGCGCCCGATTACTTATTGGATTTTATCGATGCAGATTTTACAATGCTGATATAGTGTGTAGTCTACCATCATGATTCTGGTATAGTGTTTTGCGTGAATCTAGCGACAATAAATGCATCTTGATAAAATAGCACATACGGTAGATATTATTGTCGGTAGAACGCAGATTGTCGCAGCATCCATTTTACTCGCGGCTCTTGCCTATCCTTGCATAAGCGTAGACGCAGTATTTTACGACCGATGTCGAATCAATGGAAATGTCGCGGTGCGCGCTTCGATCACGTGGAAAAATCCAGAAGTGACTGGTGGGATTTAATCGTGGGCCTCTATGAAGGCACGCAGGCGGGAGCAAGTCGGTCACTTTTGCTTCTTTTGGCACTCGGTGCATAGCCTCTTGTCGGTGCACTCGTTTTCCTTCTAGAACGAAAGCGCGATACGAGTTATCAACTCGATCGGCACTGACGCTGTCAAACGCAAGCCTCCGTTTGCCCCATTAACCGAAAAAGAACCTGGGATAGGGCGATCACATTTGCGCTTTTGTCAAATAGGAAAATAGGTGCATATTTTTTTGTAATGGTTTGCCTCGTTGAGAAAAATTAATCGAATTTTAGTGTCAGCTATCGAGCATCCTGTAGTATAATATTTTTATGTTACAATGAAGCGTGCGTTAAATATGGCTTTCATTTTTGTTATTTAGTTCTTTAATTCATGTCTGTATGTATGAGGTGTTGAAGTTGACACGTCGGCTATAATTTTTTTTAGTACGATAAGGGTTAGGTAAATTAAACATAATTTTCTTTCTCTCCTTGGACACTCCTCGTTGTCCAATAGTGAGAAATGAATGAAACAGTGGGTACGATTTTTGAAATAAAAGACCGCACGAACTTGTTTGGCTGTGATATGATTATAAGACGCGTTGGGCTAGCTTTAATATAATTTCTGTTTTTGCTAGGTAACCCATAATTTGTATACTGTAGTTTAATAAAAACGCCTTTTTATGATTATATTGTTTGATTGTGCGCTTTGCGACCTTATCCTCCTTGGTTGTGTTTTCGGAGTTTTGGAGTTAATCGCATAGGAATCCACATCAGTCTACGCAATTGAAAATAGAGTACACAACAACAATGGTTACAAACTCACTAAAGATACAGTTGCCAATCGCAGTGTCTGCATGCTTAATGTTTATAATCACGATACTCCACGACTTTGACTTAAAGAAGTCGATCGATCTATCTTGTCTGTGGCCTCTATCGCTCTTATCCTTTCTCATGCGTTTACGGATAGCCGATATTGCTTTCAAAGAGATTGCTCTTTGCGATCCAAATGGATTCGTGCCAACTCAGCTTGTCTATCAGGTACATGTATATATCGTTTAATTGACGATACTTTCGAGAATGTCTGTGCTCCTTTTTCGTATTGAACGTACAAGGGTTCACATAGTTAAGTTCAGATAGTAGTCCTACGACAGCATATATAATATATACGTATATAGAATAAAAACCGAGGAATTTTACTGATATTAATTTCAGTATCTGGATTCCAAACCTGAGTCTTCTGCAACTTCGACTTTAAGAAGCTGATCGATTTGCTTTCCGAATACCCTATCGTTTGTTATGTATTCACACGGCAATATTAATTTCGAAGGCTATAATCTTTGCGATGCAACCGGATTTTTGTCAACACAGCTCGTGTGTTACGTGTGTAGATCGTTGAATCAACGACACTTTCCAAGACGACTGTTCCTTTGGCGTATCGACCGCCTGGGTGCCTTCAAATTACCTCCTCTTCGCAAATCTCGTTGGCTCACGGCGCCACGAGCTCAATTTGTTTGCTCACGAGACGAGGCTCACAGGTAGAAAACCACGCGAGACTTTACGGTTATTACGTTCGATAAATTCACGCGAAACTTGCAACGTTCGACGAGTCACCTGCTCGCGATAACGAGTGAGTTGTATGAAAACGTTGAACCTTTTTGACCCTCCACACTCGCCTCCTCTCTAGCGCGAAACTTTCGACGGACAGAAATAGCACTAATTGATTTTTATTCACGATGTCGATATTTTCTCAATCTTGAATTAAGGTACACATTTTTAAACCTTTATTTTATCGTCGTACCCTAGCTTTTAGTGCTAATTGTACGCAGTGGAGACCAATAGTGATAAATTCCTAATCGTTTTCTCCTTGAAATATAATATTATACTTTAAACAGCCACGGTTATTTTTCAGAATATTTTTCTTTCAAGAATTTCATAATTGTTGACAAATTTAATTATCCAAATTTCGAGCGTAAACGCGCAAGAAATGTGTATATTACTTGATCAAACAATTCGCTCAACAGTGGATCGAAATAATATGAAAAATACTTCCAAGAAAACGTGACTACGTTTCGATAAAGGAAAGTTCATATATCGATTATCGGCCACGTATTTCGAGAATCAACGCGCAGTTTCGTTCTCAGTTTTAATCCGCCGAATCGACTAAGGAATCGAATATCCATTCCCATCGACGACGTTCTGATTATTCGAAATCCAGGCCCGCGAGATGCGGTCGACGTGATTTATTGAGATTTACGGTTACGCACCGTCGAGCGGCTCGTCTGCAGAAGACGAGATAAGGAGGATGCGGCCGACATCGATCTTTAACAAATAGAAATAACGTTTTTCAAGGTTTTGGGATGCTCTTCGATGGGACGGATGGCTCTGAATTTCAAAGCACGCCCAGGCCGCAATTATCATCGGCACACGGCCGACGTATCTGTCATACGGTGGCAATAAATTTAGGGAACGAAGCCGAAGATCTTCTACGCGTATCGCTTTTTATCTTTTTACAAGTTCTATCTCTCTCTCTCTCTCTCTCTTTTTCTTATTTCAGCTTTTCGTGCAAGCATTTCGTAATCGCGCATGCGCACCGACAATTACGCTGTCCATATATCCGCTGGCTCGCCCTGTCAACCTGATGCCCCTAAGCGCATCTATATTTATTCTAGCTTTGACATAGAAATTCCTCGGGGCTTACTTGCAGCGGAGATTCTCGATCCCTAAATAGCATTGTCTCGGTGGCAGACGGCGACGAAATTCCTTTTAGCCGCGGGAGCGTCACAGGCCCTCCGCCTTCTTATGCTCGACCTGGTATTCGCGACTGACGCGTTCCTCTTTTTACCCATCGACCCTTCATTTCGCGTTTTGCAGAATGTCGCGGTTAAGGGGATTGTTCTGTCGAATTTTTGGGAAATCCTGGTTAGAATAAAGTGGTTTTTTGGGAGAGCGCAAAACGACGCGTTGTCATTGATATTGAAAATGTTGATGTCCGCGGAATCGTGGTATAATTTCCTGACATAAGTGATAGTCTATTTAAATGAATAGAGTTTTAAATTGATTTTATTAGAAGGAAAATGTACAATGTATACTGATGAAATTTGAGGGTCGATGCATTGCCAGTTTTCAACCTTCGTCTATTCTTTGCTTCTTCTTATACAGAGAATATAATGCGAAACTTCGATTGTTCTTATTGTTCTATAATACTCGCATGTAAGCTAATATATGATGAATATATGCTTCTAATCTGCCATGTGACTTTTGATGCACATAAATGACGCAAATAAAAATTTGACTCGAATGATCGATAAACGCGGATTGGAGTTTGTCATTTTTAGATGAGTGTTTAACTTACATATGAGTTTCGGTATTTTTGGTCGTGCCATGCACGTGCCACAAATAATCAATGAATATCGCGTGAAGATTCTTCGAAATATTCTATTGTATCGTTGAAAGGAATATTTAGAATCGATTTTCAAGGGAGTTAGATCGTATTTCGATTAAGCCTCTACCGACGAACTGTCTGCGAAAAACAGGAACTGTATATCTACGTTCGATCGACACGATTATTTTTTATCGCGACGTGAGTCAATCATCGTCTGATTTAGCCGGTTATCCACAGACCATCGGTCGTTGCTATTACCTTGATAACGCGGAGATTAGGCAAGTCCGCCAGAGCACAGCTTTGTCCCAAAAATTCGTATGGAGATTTTTCCCCCTATTTAAACGATTTTTCTTTTTACGATTCTCTATTGTTAACGCATTTATTGTCATTTGCAATGCAGAACATAAAAATTGAGCATAACTCGTCTCAGTTTTCAGATTGTCCGAAACTTCTATGATTCATTGCGACTTTAAAGTAACGTTATTTTTAAATCTTTCATTATTTTCTCTCTTTCTCGCAAGTCAAATATCGTTTTTTCTCAGATACGTAGATTATCGTGTATCAAAGGATGACTCTCAGTGGTCGAGCGACACATTGCTTGCTTCTACTTCTTTTCTTTTCTTTTGGGTGCATGAGATTATACAGGAAGGAAGATTGCAGTATGATCAGAGCGTCGAAATCTTAATTGTAATGTCGGTTACAGAGGGTTAATCATTCATTCTCCTGACATTGTTTCGCGATTCCCCTTGAAGCTCATTTTCTCAAACAACGACGACAGTTGCGTGGGACGTTAGGCACACTTCGAAGATGCAATTTTTGTACGATTACGTTTTTTCGTTATCTGAGCAGGCAGAAGGGAAAAAAGAATTATGGTGATGAATATACGACGATGTACGTCTTGATAGGATGGGGACGGCTGAAGAATTTATTTTTTCTGAAAAGCGCCAATGACGTACGCAGCTAATGTCAAATTCGAGGATGCTTCGTGACGCGTGTCCAGGCTAAACAATGTTATAATTCATTTTCCTCTATGCCGCTATTTTCCGCCTGGCTGCAATCTTAATCGTCGCGATAAGAAGTAAGCATTTGCGTAAATCTTGCGCCCAAATTAGTCCAGGCCAAGGCAGCGGATCTTGCGTTTAATTATTCATATATCACCCACGAGGATATAGCGTCAATGTTTTTTTGAATGTATACAAAGGCACTCCTAACCTTATCGTTCGTGACACTTATTGAGACAGCATACGTGAGTTTTATTGGTCACAGACGAGCAATTTTGTGCGAGGATTAAAATTGCTCGTCTGTGACCAATAAAATTCACGTATTGCAATGTTTTTTTAAGCCCGCGTTGTCCTATCGATCCATCAAATGTATGTACTTAATACGAAACTTATAGAATCCATTTGAAGCATTTCCTTTTTACACTAACCATTGATCGAAGGATGGCAATTAATAACGAATATTTCAAAAACCTGAAAGCATCGTCAAGCTTACATCGAAATTAATCAGAAGAATTATATAACACATAAGTAATAGTTCTTTTAAAATTTTTGACTTTGCTCTAATATACGAGTTAAAACACAAGGATGCTGTTTAGTCGCGAATAACCTCGCGGAGCGTACGATAACGTGGATCACGAAGCTGCAAAATATTCGACATTCGGGCGTTGATCCGTGGATTTATTGGCTATCGAGAGTTAAGTATAATATCTGAGAGATTGTTAATCATTTGGCGGGGGACATATTGAGCGAGAAATTGGCCGTAAGGCTGTTTATCGCTCAGAGGCATGTACGCGGTCGTGCCGCGTGGCGATACTCGTATTACACAAATTATAACACACGCGATATTGCATAATACCGCACAATGAGCTTTGAGTTGTCTGTCAGATAAGACGACGACAATGTTTACCGCGTTTGATGGACATTCGTGCAGGAACATCGAATTGATTACGTAAAGAATGCCAAGTACTTCTTAAATGTACGTTTAAATGGCGAGAGCTATCATACGTTCTTTAATCGGACGATTATATCATCACAGCGGTGAGCAAGAAAATGAAAAGAAACTATATTACTTAGAGTTAGTTGCGATTGAAAAAAAGTCTGTTCCAGATCACCAATTTCAATATAGACTAATTTTTCCATACAAAATCGGAGGAACTGCTTTCAATCGATATTATTGCAATAATCATACGTTTCAAAATAGGCTTCGAATTACGAAGGATCACGATGTACATTACCACATATAGTGCATATATCATAGTAAAAGCTCTATCTGCTGACAAAAAAGAAGTAGTCTTTTATTTAAATATTGTATTGACTATTGTGTTCATAACCATTATAGGGCGTTATCTTTTCTCATCATGGCTACTTAGTTTATATAGTATCATGGCTATTAGGCTTATATAGGAATCTGAATCTTAGATTACATATATCTGTATCTTCGTGCTATGTCAGCGTACCTTGAAATCGACCCTCCGTCCAGCATCGAGGGCGGAGAACATATCTCGTTTGTCTGCTCTGCTAGCAGAGCCGAGAGATGACAGAAATCAACTGAAAAATGTAGCATAAATTCATATGTACGCTCTGTCGTTGTTTCTTTGCATCACCTTACTGTCAAGACACCAAGTGTAGTTTTCCTTATGAAAGTCGAGGGAGGACAGAAATTAAATAGAAAATTTGGTAGGAGTTGCCACGCGAGAGAATCAATGATCTACAGATTCTGTCAGGGTATTTCTGTCAAAGCACCAAAAGTGGATGCGCTCTTTTGTCGGTTTTCCTCGGTTACTCAAGAGACGACTGAAATCAGATTGAAATTGTAACGTACACTGCTACGTGGAAAAGTCGATGATCTGTACTCTCTGTTGGCGTATTTTCATCTCGTGTCGGAGGGCAAAGGTCGATGACCTCGTTCGTCGATTTTCCTAGGCCAGTCAAGAGGCGCCAGAAATCGAGCGGTCGGTCACCATGACGACACCTTGTGGCCACCCACCTTTGGCGCCCCTAAATCACCCCGCGCTTGCACCCGCAGAGCCAAACCTTTTGACCGAACAAGGTCGTCGATCTAACCGTCTGACGTTTCTATAAAAAGATTACGTGCAATTTCCTGTCGGCAAATATCGATTCCACGGATATTAGTGCGTTGAGTGATCGGGATAAACGAGCATCGAGAGCGATCGTTCGCTGTAAGTTGAGCTGGAACAACAAGTCATTTTTTTTATTTTAATTAAGAAAAGTATGGACACGGCATATAAAATAGAGTTCTAATTATTATTCTATTAAATACGCGGAATCCTTTTAATCCTTTGCATTGTGCGTATTTTTAACCTTTGATTACTCGACGAAAGAATACAATTGATAACATGAATACTAGGATTTAATCTTTTTTTTGGAATTGGTTATTAAGAGCATATTACAAGGGAATGTATTCAGGCAGGCGTTTATTACTTAATTATGGTGAAAGAAATGATGTATGATGTCTGGCAGCAACGTTTGGGCGGGGCATCATATTTACTTCCGACCTAATTTGCTAAAAACGCGTACACGTGGTTTGAAATAATTCGTTGAGTGCTATTTTATTACTCGTATAAAGTATAATTTTAATACTTTCATCTTTAATGAACTTTATGGTACTTAGTTGTTCTACGCAAAGCAAAAGTTAATTTTTACCGAATATTGATTATCTCAAACAGCCTGAATTGATCTTTTACGTTTATAAGATTTATAATCATTGTTCTTTTTTCATTCTGATTTAAAATACTCAGGCCTAGTATCACACGTTTGATTTGCAGGAAGAATGTCAGATGTACGAATGAGGAAAATAATTTTGTATGATCCGCAGATTTGAACAAAAGGCACTGATTATAGCGATATGATATATTAATGATAAATATAGGCATATAGCATTAAAAGACTAGATCGAGCTGCATTGTATCAAATCGTGGACGCCATGCTGAACATATTGCAGATCAACGATACCACGTCTAATTGATTGGCGAAATTCATAGTTGTTTCACGATGTCGACAATCTACATACGTAATGTGAATACTCGATTTTATCGACCCAGATGTTTCGTATCCTTGGTTGATTCGTCACGTTAACTCGCGTATATTTTAATACAAAACTAGTATTGAGCAACAAGACGTGTTATTTAGTCCGTTAAGTTTCCAATAGATATTAATAAAACCATGCGTTTGCATCGCCGGCGAAAAGGGAACGAAACATAAAGTTACGTTTAAATGTAAGGCAAGATTTAAGTTCGCGATACGATACAGCCAAGCGTGACTTTTTCGGAGAGTTCTTTTACAGTTTCGAATCGAGATTGTTCGATTTCTAATCCTGTACTAGCGACTTTGTGCCTTCTTATGCAATGTAAGACAATTATACGCATTGCACGCGATCCTTGTGCAATTATATTTATGCGTTTTAAGCTATTTCCGTCCCCGCAACTTGGACACCCGTGATATATTAGTCCTGTATCCGAATTCATCCACATGTACCGCAGTTGCGATAAGAAAGGACGATTTATTGCCTTCCCAAATATTTTTCAGGCTTTATCAAGTTATTCGTTGAGAATGTAGGCATTATATCGACGTAGATTTGCTCGTTGCTCACGCGAAGACGCGAGTAATTGGGTCTCTTAAAAATAAAAAAAAAGGAGAATACACCATCGGTGAAGTGATCCTGCAAATCATACGCAATCAGAAATGTAGATCTTTAAACCGCTGTGGTTAAAAATAATTTTAATTGTTTCTTCTTAAACAATTAACTCGCGCTTCATTTCTCGAGCAGAATGTTCTGTAATATATTGATTTTTCGTACTCTAACACTCAATTTGAGGAATTCATTAAAACAGAACTCAATAAAGTAAATATGAAATATGAATTTTTATGGATCGTGCCTTTTATTTAATCTAAAAAAACATTAACAAGTAAGAATCATCTTGACAACGAGGTCTAAACAGTAATAAGGATATATCCAGTACATGTGTACAGTTACCCTGTACACGATGTCGACTGTTGTAACAGGTGCTGGGAGTAATGCAAACTTAAATTATTGACGCATTAGCTCCGTTTATTCAGTATTTAATGGCAGGTAATCAATTACATTGCAATTCGTCTTTCAGCAATTGTCAGCCTGCGATTAACGGATTACTTATACGACACAAATCTAGTCGAAACAGCGAAAAAGACATTTTCTAATGGAAACATCAGGAAATTCATTATTGTCCTCTTTTCAAGCCTCTTCGAGAAACGTACAACGGGAATGGCTATTATTCGATTAATATTTATAGTATAATAACGCGAAAGAAGACGACGTTATTTGGCTTATCCGACATATCAGGAGTACAAGGAGATTTCAATCGTACCCCCCAACGATAAGATGGTTAATCAACGCTTTAATATCTCGTGCCGCTCATTTCTGAACAAGTACTCGGTCAGACGCGTCTTGTGGAATAGCAGATTCGACTAGGTACGTGCAAATTTCTCTTCGACACCGGGGGAATCCTCTAGTCTTCCATCTGCGCGTAACTTCTCGTGGTACGAAATTACGCAGAAACCGTGTTAAGGTCAGTGCGAATCTTATTTAAGCATATTTCATTTTAACGCAGCCGGCTTTGGGGCTAAAATTGTGCGCCGTGGGATTTTCTAAAGCATTCATTAGGATGCAAGCCAAAGTTTGTGCATCGGTTTGTCGGTATTAAGCGTGTACGCAATCCACTGCTGTTCGCATCGCGTATTTCCGTCAGATTGTTCTATGAATATGGATGAATATAACTATATAACACGTCGAATTTCCTAAATTTTCGCGAACTCATTGAAGCTTCTTCAAGGGTGAAAGAGTTTTTATCACGTTTGTTAATTATTCGACTGGAAAATAATATGGTTTTTGAGAAAATTCAGAGGAAGAGAAAATATTGTGATAAACCTTGCTTGCCGAGCGCCATCGTAGAGTTAAAAATATCTACAAGGTAATTCGGTAAATCTGTTCGCCGACTTTTTAAGTACGGATTGCAGATATATTTCGGCTGCACCTTTATTCTACTCAATGTTCGTTCAGTAGGCTGGCTATGACATGAGAATTTCATACGATACAATAGTTTTATACGGAATAATTACAATTGATTGTTATTTAATTGCTGACAGTAGCAATAGGTTTAAACGAAGAATTTCGATGGAATTGCATCGGAAAACATTGGTGACTTAGCGATAGACTCAATTTAAACTAATGAGTTTCAAGTAAAATCAGAAATATAAATCAGTTGGGACATTCGAGACTACATTTGGAGAACATTACATCTTGTTACATCTCATATTTGACTGTTTATCGATTTTCTTCAACATATCTCGCGTGCTTCCGATCGAGGTCCCATTCATTTGAGGAATCAAAATCTTGAGTTCCTTAGGTCTGCTGATTTACTATCGATCAAGGTCAGTAGATAATTACAATCAGTTTCTTTGACGTGGGAAAAGTAATTTGCGCAAATGTCACTTCGTTCATTCAAAGAACGTATTAGTCAGAGACGCACGAAACCTAGCGATCAATCTCGACGAACACCTTTCATAAAAGAGAACCACATTCGACGAATAACGTTAGGCACTTAAAAAAGTTTGCTACATTTTTAAAATACTAATTTACATAAATCAACGAACCAAGTTTATTAAAGATACAATGCCTCATTTCTTATATCCATTCTTTGACCCCATCCAGATTTCAATGACAAAACAGACCTAAAACATCGATCAAATTCAGTGTCCTTATCATCCAATAAAAGGCTCAATCGCCTCTTAAAGACACCTCATTTTCCATTATCCTTCGCTTCTTCGACGACTGGCGACCCAGAAAAAAATTCGCGCGAAGTCTCAAAACATCTTAGCCCCTTGCATGCAAATCGATCGAGAATCAGGACCGACCCAAAGAATCGTTCCAGCCGCGCGAAATGCGAATCGAAATTCGGTCAATAATGGATCGAAGCAGAGCGAAAGTTCGAGTCCAAAGAGTTTAGGGCGGATTAAACCGGTTTATTTGAGCTTAAACTAATTCGGTGATTTCAGTAATGCCTTCGGACTGGCTGACGTCATCCGCTCGAGGGTTCGGCATTAGACCTCGCTTTTAGCCGGTTCAAACCACTTCGAGTTGGGATTTACAGGATGGATTCCGAATCCTCCTCGCGTCACATACGCGCCGCCTACTCCCGCCTCTCGCCTATATTTCGTCGGCCTGCAATAGACCATTGACCTCGTGCTCGTGGCAAAATCTTTGCCGTCTCGATGAGAGTTATCCAAGCCGCGAAGCCTTCCACCCCGTCTTCGTTTAAGGGAACATGGTTGCACGATGATGAAGGCGGCTGAAAGAAGCGAGGTCCTGCGGGATCGAAAGAATGCCCCTGACCCTCGTTTATTCGTGCACGATATTATTTTTAGTTTATTCGATATTATTTTCCTTGGATTTCTTTTTTCAAGCTACTGGACATGTTCTTTCTTTCAAGATACCGAACGAGGATCGCTTAGATCGGCATGACGTGCGCGAATGTGCGATTTGTGCACGCGTGTCAATGTGTGACTTGTGTACTTCGTGAGAGGCGAATGCCGACTCCAAAAGGTTCTCAGCAAAAGAGGCTCGACGTGTCGTGAAATGAGGATTGAAGTCGGAGATTTAGAGAGATTTTCTTTCTTTGAATCGATTTTTTTATTAAGGAGTTTATTTATGTAGGATTCAACGACGAGTTAAATAATGGGGTTGGATGAGTTATGTGGGATTTAAAATCAGTAATACAACCACTAACTCCAAAAGGTTCTTAGAAGAAGAGGCTTGACTTTTGGTGAAGTGAGGATCGAAGTCGGAGATTTAGAGAGATTTTGTTTCCTCGAATCGATTTTTTTATTAAGGAGTTTATTTATGTAGGATTCAAGGACCATTTGAATCATTGGGTTTGATGAGCTGTGCGTGATTTAAAATCACCGAGAGGTAGTTAATTGTACGATACAAAGTTTTATCTTTGCATAGGGAAAAGTCATACTTTGTGTATTTCTCATAAAGAGCGTAATCGGCTGATTGAATTCCCATTGTGAATTTTTGTCTTGACAGATTCCGTTTGATTTTAATCGAGGTGAAGGAAGAGAGAAGTCCACGAGCTATGAGCTGCTTATTGGATTTTTCTCATCGAAAGTCATAACAAGGAAATTATTTTGCGTCTGTTGATGTTTTAGCGATTGGAATAAATTATCCTTATTTAAATTAGCATTCGTGCGAGTGATAATTTCTATTTTTCTTCACTTATCGTTCTAGTGCTATTTAAATGGCAGACGCGCAGTCTAAGATTTCTAAGTATACACTATACTATGAGATATATCGTGAGGGTAAACGCCAAGATTTGTTTTGAACGTGTACAAACATTTTGCCTTTACCTATAAATTGCAGAAGTATCGGTTTAGAAAATCATTCTTTAAATCCTACCGAAGATCGAATGTTTATCTTACAAATTGTTGGTAAACAGAATGCATGAGAGTAAGATCCTCTTATTTCCACAAACTTTTCTAAAATGCACAATTACCCTGCGTGTGTAAATGAATAAAAATCTTATCGAGTATTCCGAATAAGCCAACAATTGGCTTATCGTTATACCGTTTCAGTGTATATTTTGCTTACAATTATGGGCAATGGAGAGACAAGAAAAATAAGCGGATATAATTGCAGCGTTAATCAAAGATAACAAACTTGGTTCCATATTTGGACACATCCGTGCTGGAAGCAAGTATCGCGCAGACAAACGTTAAAGCCATCATCGTTAAGAAGGAAAAAGCAGTTGGGGCTTAAAATTGTATTCTCCTTAGCGATAATAAAGCTACATTAATCCGCCCTGACAAAGCCATTAGCTCTTCACGCTGTTAATCGAATCTTTACCAGGAAATTTACGCGGAAAATATTAATTTCCAGTCATCGATCCCAGCCTTATTATAGGCGAACATTTGTTGATAATTAATTACATTTCTCCAAAGCTTGTTTAAGCGAAATGCCGTTTGGCTGAGGTACGAGGATTTGTAGTTTTACACGACTAGTCGATAGTTGTGTAATAAGCGACTTATTATTAGTTCGCCCTTGTACAACCGGCGACTTCTAATAATAAACGCCAGTTCTTTGGGCGATGTAGCTGCATTTTTCAGCGACCCGTTTTTTTTTTTTAAAGACACACGAAGTAACTTTAATAGCACCGCCAGGACAAATGGCTGAGACTCTAATGATGTTGAACGGCACGTGAGTGCAATGTACGGTCATGAGGAACTTGACTTTCCACTGGTCGTTGCATAAACTGCTGGAACTTACGCTAAATCGCTATCTAAATTTCTGGTTCTCAGTTTTCAATTCCATAATTCATAAAACGTATTATCGCTTATATTTAATAATCCTGAAATTTTGTATATTGCGCAGTTTTTCCGTCAGAATTGATTCTATATTTAAATTGGTAAGTATGAGACATACACACGATACCACGAACACCTTGTTCCTTCAAAATAAAATATGAAAAACAAATGGTTATAGGGCCGTGTCGCAAATTTGCAAAAATACGAATCGCAAGCTTGACAAAACAAATAAATTGGTTCAGAAATTCTTCAGGGACATCGAAGTGTGTGAAATTCTTACGATATAGTTTCACTTTCAAAGCTTTCATTCAGAAAAACTCGAAGCGTACGCGTAAAGCTTTATATAATTTATAGTACAAATTGTATCCACACACACCCAATTGTTTGTACAGGTATAATCGCGTCGTTTATCTCAAAAAAAAAAAAAAAAAACTCTGGACGTTTTATTAAGATATTACGATGCATCAAATTTCTTGACGGAATAATCTCGAGAAGAAAGCAATATCGCCTCTCTTCCTATAAGGGAACATTTCTCAATCGCTTCATTCCTGAGAACGCGTAGAGCAAATGCATGTACAAGACACGCAAGAAAGCAATTAGCCATTCACCTTGAGGTTTACAAAGAAACCGTTTGCCTTTGTAGAACGCATTGAAAACGGCCCAAGAACGAATTTCATCTTTACGAGGCCCACGAGAAGTATTTCCAAGTAACCGTTGTGGCAGCAATGTTTGATCTAGATTTTACTTATCGTTTATCTTATACGAAGAATACATATTTTCGCAAAAATCCGCGTTTTCGTGAAGCACAGATAAGCAATATTTGATCACGAGAATCACACTTTGTTTGTGGGTGTAGCAGCGTCTCTTTATCTCCCCATCGCGATATCGGGTATCGATCTTCCGCTCATTTCCCTAACGTTTTGTTCACGTGTCGCGGCTCGATTTGTGCGAAGGCGCATTGTCGTTTCGAGCGTTCATTGTGAGGTGATTACGAAATCGAGGACCGTCCATGCTGGGACTTTCACGTCCAGCTAAACATCTAGCGCTTACGCTGATCGATATTCGCAACTTTCTACTCCGCAATTGTGACCGTTTTGTCAACCGAAGGATCGACAAAATCTTCGTCGAAGGAATGGAAGGTTTGTGGGAACGATGAACGTGTTACGATTGTACGGAGGCTATCGATGAGATTTGAATCTACGACCTTTCAAAGGGTTTGTGCGTTTGACTCGAGCAAGGAGATCGGTAAAAAGAAAATCTGTTCTTAAATCTGTATTGACACGATCAGGTTTGAGAAGGCCCAGGAATAATTTGGTCGGCCGACAAGTGAGTCATATCCTTTTATCGTAATAGATGCTATCGCATCAAGGAATGCGGGCCGCGGATCAATAAAATGCAGATCGATAAAAAGCGATGAATGCTCTATGGAAACGTAGCGCGAGGTAAAGCCTTCCTAATAAAACGAATTTTACTCAATACGCATCGCGAGGAATTTCATTTGTAGGACAAACGACGATAAACCTGCTGTTCTTGTAATTCATCCTCACGCTTTCAGTGTTAATGCATTCGTCATTTTGTTATTCCTGTACTCTTTGCGCTTCCGTGTTAAATCTTACCGCTGAAAGGCGAATGTCAACGAAGAGCCTTAGAAATATGAAACGGTAAGCCAATACACACAATATATGATAATGCGCCGAATTGTGCGTTACCAGCGAATAAGTAATAAGTATTATCAACGTCGATAAGACGTTATCATATAGGTGCACGATAACACCTTTACGCTCTCGAGTATTGGTGAAGTTATTTGTGATAGTTTTGGTAATGGCTACAAAAAAAGAAAATATCGAGCGTTACCACAGCGTACGACTTTATTTACAGCCTTTACGATTTATTTCATCGACAGAGCTTTTAGTGTACCCCATTCGGTACGATGCTATGTTCTATCACGATGCAAAATTGTATAATACGTTACACGCTGCTTCATTCTGTCCTCTATAGTTATACTGTGCTGAACAACTCGAAATTCGGTAGATCATTATGATCGTTGCTCTAGTGTATCAGGTTAATTGCTGTTCGGCTAAGCATTCTGTACTGAAATACGCTATTGCTGGGCGGCTGAGCTAAGCAAATCGTCAGCATCAGCGCATTCATGCTTCGTCGAACAATGTTAAATGGCGTTAAATTGAGCACGCTAACCTAATCGTTGACACGCTGCATCCAGCTAATTTTCACCGAGCTAAACAAACTTGGCTGGTGTTAACTTAAACTTACTTCGATGCACGTGCTGAGCCAAGCTAAACAAGCACACAGTTGTGCTAGGTTAAGCTAAACAAGCTTGGTTATGCTGACCTAAGCTTATTCAGGCTACGATGTGTTATCAGACGGCATAAAATTGAGCGTTACGCAATCTAAGCTGCGCTGTGCACATGTTACGCTACACTATAGAGGCCATTATAGCATAACATACGTTATCGCTCGAAAGTTTGGGATCGCGCGCTCGACAAAAATTAAACTTAGCACAATGGAGAATATACAAATGGACGTTTGAATCTATGTTAATTTCGAGTAAGCTCGTGTAGCTATAAAAAATGAATACGTTACACTTGTTAAACGTGCGTGGACTTTAACTTATCGCCTCTGACTAGTTTCTTTCCCTTTCTCGTTGTCGCGAAGAATGTGTTTTTTATAGTTTTTGCGTCCACGTTGTATAAACACGTAATGCGTATGTAAGCAACATGCAAAATCCTCGTTATATGGAACAATCGTTATCTCGATGAGTTGCACGTAAAATAACCCCGAGCGATTATTTTAAATAGATACAGACTTGAAGCGCGCAAATCTTCAACCATTTGCTCGTATTACGCATCACGTCGTATAAACGATCCCACAATTTTGATCGGTACCGTAGCTTCACCACGGCACGCTTTTGGATATCATGTATGAACATAATATCGCACCTGAAGAAAAAAAAAAAAGAAAATATATATTTTTTTTGTATTCCACTTAAGCAAGCTAAAACTGCAGCAAAAGTTTCGTAGGTCCATCAGGATCGGCACTGGAAGATGCATCGTCCTTCGAGGACGCGACACACGCACGAGGCACTCGTGTGCTTCGATCGGGGCACCGCTTTGTAACGATTATTTATCATTTCAGGAACCGATCATTTGCATGCCCGACCCGGGAGCATGACTCTCCGATTATAATCACTTGCAGCTTAATGCCTGGCGGAATCTTTCCTCTGACCGATCGACCGCCCTGCTCTCACTCCCCCTTGCACGCTTTTTTACGCTTCCCCAGATCGACTAACGGCCCATGCCGGCTCTTTAAAGATCGCTCGACGATTGATCTTTGAGAGAGCGAAAGAAAGAAAAAAAAATGATAAGAACGAAAAAAAGAAAGCAATGGCCACCCGCACCCACCCTCGACCGCTGTATTACACGCTCACGCCGTCGAGTGTCGCATGCACTTTCCTCACCCAAACACGCATGCACGCCCCGCGTCAATTTTTGCACTACCTCGATGGTGAGTAGAAACTGTTTATTTACTCCCCCTCTCCTCCCCTCCTCGCTTTCTCTCACACGCTCATCTCGACGATCTCGGTGCGTCTGCAGTTACATCCGGGATTCGCGGTTTTCTTTTCGGTTTTCACGATTCGGTCGCGTTGCTCCGACACCGAAGGCTCGCCCATTGATCTTTGCTTCCGCATCGCGATATTTCGTTGTGGATCATGGAATGATTGTTTATGGGCATTATGGTGCTTTTGAGGGTAATGAAAATGGTGCAGTTGTCGCGTCGAATGTTATCGGGGATCACCGAAGGAATATCGTAATCTGTCTTTGTACTTTGGAATAGAGTGTAACGCGAAGATCGATAGTATTTTTTGGAATGTTTGAATATTCGTACACTTATTTCAGCTGGGATCTGTTGAAATAAGAAAATATTATTAAAGGTATTGTAAAAAATATTTTGAAAATGAGAAATCAGGTAGTGGATCGGAAAAAATTTGTAAATATAGATATATTTACGTAGTAATCGTATATCAATTTTGTAACGTCAGAAAGTTACGGCTATTTCTTCCTGACTTTTAATGGCAGTTGGACTGTCACTACGATCATGAAGAATTGCAGAAGCATTGCACGCGGTTATTACCAGTTTATATCTAAATAACGGCGAAAAATGTGACGCGCTGTCTTGAAAGTCACTCGAATGTCAAGTATTGACGTAAATTCTGACGTAGCTTTATTCTTCGCCAAAAACTCGGTAGATTTGGAAGGCTTCCAAGTGGTTGACAGAGAGCCATCCGGAGCAAGCGTGTTAAGCTCATTTTGGTCCGCAAACCGCACGAGCTTTCAAGTCTCGATTCGCGTATTTCTTGAAGATAAGTCTCTTAGTTTTGTACCTGTCAAAAGACTAGTGACAAGTTTTTTTTTTATTTCCCTTGGATCATAAAATAATACTTGTTGCGCTTAACTATGCGTATAAACAGAAATAATTAGACCGATATTATTCACGATGGATATTCAAACACTACATAATAGCAAGAATTGTACGATAAATCGCTCAAAACACGGTGACCACTTAATATCCAATTATTCGATGCATTTTCAATTTCATATTTCTTTTAAATCTATTTTATCATCGATGATCGAGTATTTATTAACAAGCTTCCAGCTTAGAGATCAGTCTCACAGAGATATACGGCAACGCGTAAAACCGGCGAGACGTGCAAACATCATTCATAACTTACCGTAATTAATGCAATCTCCTGATAACGGGGTAATTGGTATTATATACTAATGTAGTCAATAAATCACCTTACTAGCAACGTAACAATGACCTCACTAACATTATAAGCCACACTAAAAGCAACGAATATAACTTGCAATATGGTATACACAATCAGCGACGATACCATATTAAGCATCGATATAATAGAATTATATTCAATACCAATTTACAGCCTTATTCCACAGTCTATTATTAATAGAAAGGTGTAAAGAGTTTTTAAAAACTCCGCTCAAAAAAAAATAGATTGGTCTGCTTTTTTGTTTCTAATTTAATGCAGCTACAAAGAAGAGCGAGAGAAGGAATACGATTAGATGAAAGCACAGATCATTTGACTGTGAATTATTTTGTATTAGCTCATTAGTTTTATCCCTACTTCTCTGAATAATGGTCAAGACTTGTAAATGCGTCGATGAATGTCGGGATATATCGACACCGATTATTTCTACGGGACACAAATGCGCATGCGATCCTATATTTGTCAGATCGATTAAACCGTATAAAGGACGCATATACTATATACTATATGGCGATAACCAGGAAGCTTTAAATATCACGAAGTCATTGCCAGTGGATCATGGATATCTCATTTAGAAAATTAGTACGTAGACGTAAAGAAATAATCGTGTAATTGGTAGTGTTGGTTAAGCGTAACAGGCGTATCGCGTTATCAACGGAAGAGATCGACACTTGCGTATCTCGTTTCAAGGGCGCTTCTAGGAGAGGATCAAAGGCCACCTCGTAGGAGCCTTTGTCGGTGATTGCGCATGCGTATAGATAAGCCAAGGTTAATAGCTCGTCACATTATTTTCGTGCAATCTTTATTATACTCGGCTGGATAATCGTAGTAAAATAGATCGCGAGAGCAAAATATTTGTCTTATCCGCCACCGACAACTTAGGACACGTCGGTATCGTGATTATGAAGCTATTTAGTCGTGGAATTCGATCTGTATGGAGAACTATATGTGCTTTTCATCTAAGGACGCAAAGTTATTGTTATTTTAGAAAAGTCAAATCGAAGAAAAAGTTTTTGGAGCTCATTGCAGTACTTTGAAAAATGTCTCGTGAAATTGTCATGACTATGAAAAAATAGTGCTGCCCATGAAGGATAGTGTGATTTTCAATCGGTTAGTGCTAATTATCGCCTAATTAGAAATTTCAAATGAAATGTATGAAAATTTGAATACAATATATATTTCGCAAGTTCTTTGTATTAGCCTTTAGGAGGTATACTTAAGGTTCAAGTGACGCTTAATCGTAAAGCGTTAAGGAGATAGCATTAATTGCATCACTTCGAGTGACACTTCTCTTAAGAGTCAGATAAGATATAGCTTGCCGATTTAAGCGTCCAGCTACCTCGATAATTTTGAAATACTTTATCGGCAGACAATACGTCGTCTAATCGATGTCACCTCGAGTCGATCTTGCCCGCAGTCTAGCGAAGAGGTAAACGGATATTTTCGGATTGCTATTCTGTCGAAAGTGACAAATTGGTAATCGTAAATGCGGTAAAACGAGGCTCGAATTCAATAAATTCAAAGTATCGATAAATAAGCTCAAGATATTTATTAGGAATTAAAGATAAATAAATAATTAGTGCGATAACCTCAACGAGGTATGTTAATACCTTTGGCAATAAATTTATAAATAACAAAGTAGATATCGCTAAGCTAGGTATTATGTTAAGGCAATAAATAATTGTTGATGCCTATAAAGTAGCAGCTTTGCGGTAAAGTAACTGGGTCTTTTTTATTGCATAAATTCACGATTACTCGGACGACGGTGTCGAAGTCTCTAGGTCTAAGAGAAAAATAATATAACAGGGTTCAAAGACAGAGATAATACCTAGGGATCGTAATAATACAAGTCTTGACTAGTATCATTTTTTAAAATCGTCTCTTTTAGTAGCAACATTATATACATTTTTCATTATTTAACATTATATACGTTATCATTATATCAAAAAAGCAGATTAAACAGTGCCTATAAATAATATCGAAGACCAAAAATTCCGGACTAAACGATCAAAAGGATCAAGAATTAAGCAAAGGGATAAATGTCTTATTTTTAAATAAATATTAGAACAGTCATCATTTGTATATTAAAGAAAGAAACGCATTAATGATGGTTGATCGTAAGCGAACGTAAATATTTAACAAATATAGCAAAAATAAATAATCAACAGCAGTTGTGATAACGTCACAGCACTTTTGTACAGGTCTTATAACCTGGATAATGTTAATTTGATTAAAAGCATTACAATAAACAGCTAAAAATTCAGGCATATATTTGCAAGAGTCTAGTTTGCACATGACTTGTTACCCTTAGGCGTTTTCAAACAATGCATATATCATAGTATCGGTAGATTTAAATTCACGTAGGTTGCACAATTGTAAAGAAGGATGTCAAAGAATCAAGAAAAAGACAGGTAAATCACGGAGCAGTACATTTAAACACGTGCCAGAATATAATAGGTTATACAGCAATCTCAATAATTAAAACAGAATATCGAAGAAACATAAAGACACACCCACATATCTAATATTCCAAGTTTATTCTTAAACCGTAAATTTGAATCTAGAAGGTTTACAAACGAAAAAATGGAATCGACAGAGAAAACAAGACCAATCATTCCAAGAACTAACCTTGCCACGGCAACTTACAATTCTTTATCACAAGGTTTCTCTTTATCCCAGGAATTTCTCGATAACATAAATAGGAGTTGGCGAGAAAGTTCGCCCGGAGGGCCCGTGAGTTGCTCGAATTTTCGAGCGACCACGCGAAGGGCATCCAAATTCTAGATCTCGTCCAACCGCCCGAATTTCTCTCGCCCAACTCCTCACCACCGTGGACCCTCGCGCTACATAAGATCCTTCTCTTCCGCAGGACAAGGAACGCAAAGGAGCGTGTATGCTGAGGCGACTGACGTTCTGTGACCCGTGCAAGAACGGCCGTGAGGTCCTTATGGTAGCTGAAGGGCGCGGTAGATCCTTCCCCTGCGAGATTCAGGGACTGAAGGGCTGGCCACGTCGTTGGATTCGTTCGGCCAGTCTTCACTTCGCCAACAGTTACATTTAGAGGCGCGATGGCCGACAGGAGCGTGAATCTCCTGGCCGAGAATCGCACGAACGAGGCGCTCGATGAGCCGAGCAGCCAGTATAACTCGGATGGCAGGCCGAGCTGCAACGTGACTAATGGCAGGAACGGCTTACCGAAGAGGGAGGGATTGTACACGAAGAGAGAGCAGAGCGGGTATCAGAGGTCCGCGACTTATCAGAAGGACCAATCGCCCACGCACCAATGTACGAAGAAGGCGCCGATAGTGGGCTGGCAGTACGGCAGTCCTACCGTCTTTCCAAGCTCGCCGTGTAAGAGTCCAGACGATCATGGGCCTTGCAGGTCCGGCAGGGAGACCTCGATCTCCAGGAGCACCGACTCCACCTACTCCGAGGGCCTCAGCAGCATGGCGGACGAGAGGCTCCAACGATCCACGCCCGCTCGTACGATCGACAGGAGCCTGGAGTCCCTCTCGCCGGACACTCTTTTGACCACCTCGCCACACGCGCCATGGAGCAAGGATCTGAGCTTCACGGACGACACGGAGAACAGATTGGATTTACCCAGCACCGATGGCAGAACCATCGACGGCACGCCCACCTCCTTGAACGGGATTAAGAACGAGCTCGTCACTCCGGACGATTGCGATAGAAGCTCCTGGGAGAGAGAGGGAAGATTTTGCGAGAGGAATTACGATGGGAAGGAGGCGCTTGTGAATGGAACGAAGGATACGGAGGGAAGGAATATCGGCGGTGATACCTCGTTTAATGGTATTGAGGATAATATCGATGTTGAAAGCACGGATTCGATGAATATTGGAACGAATTGCAAGAACGAGAATACCTTGAACTTCCATAATGTTCTTCGTAAGGACGAGGGGAAGCCTCAAGGAATCTTGGTTTCCAACAAATTTCCAGAAACGGATAACAAGAAGCTTTCCACGCTGGAGCTTTTGTCGAAGGATCAGCTTCGCGGACACGAGACCTCCGCGCCTATCGTCAATGGAAAGATCCCCAAAGAGCCTACCACCGAATCGAGCACGAAGACTCAGGGCATCCTCGTGCACAGAAAGTACTCCGACACGGAGCCAACTGCCAACCTCGAGTATCGAGACGATGGCACTCGTGATTCCATCGACACCGACTCCTTGGACCTGGAGAACCAGCTGGACTCCTCTTCCCTCGAGCAATCGGAGAAAAAGCCCAAGATACCCGACGGTGGTTGGGGCTGGGTGGTCGTCCTGGCCTCCTTAGTCATATCCATGATCGCCGACGGCGTGTCGTTCAGCTTCGGCCTGCTTTACATCGAGTTCCTCCACGAGTTCGGCGCCTCGAAGTCCAAGACCGCCTGGATAGGCTCCTTGTTCATGGCCGTGCCCCTGCTATCGGGGCCGGTCATGTCAGCATTGGTGGACCGCTACGGCTGCAGGAGCATGACCATCGCCGGAGGCCTGATATCGGGCCTGGGCTTCGTCCTGAGCTGCTTCAGCAACACCATCGAGGTAATGTACTTGACTTTCGGCGTTATCGCGGGTCTGGGTCTGGGTCTAGGCTACGTCACGGCGGTCGTGAGCGTGGCGTACTGGTTCGACAAGAAGCGAACACTGGCGGTCGGTTTGGGGGCGTGCGGCACGGGCATCGGTACGTTCGTTTACGCGCCGATGACGACGTACTTCATCGAGGAGTACGGCTGGCGCGGCACCTGCCTGCTCCTGGCGGGCACGTTCTTCAACATGATCGTCTGCGGCTCCGTGATGCGCGATCCGGAGTGGTGGGTGCTGGAGCAGAGGAAGCAGGCGCTGGCCACGCCGAAGAAGTCGAGCGCGAGGTCGGAGGCTGGCAGGTCCACCGCCAGCCCGACGGACGAGTTCCCGGGGTTGGAGGAGCTGAAGAGGCTGCTGAAGAGCGGCCAGACGCCGGAGTGCTTGCGACAGAGCGTTGGAAACGGCGCGGAGTCGCCCAAGTCCGTCGAGGCGAACGCGGCCTTTAGGAGCGTCGTCAATCTGCCGACTTTTGTCAAGCAGAGTGAGAAGGTGAGGCTTGTGGACTGAGGAGTGACATCGCGCTTTTTCTCTCTGTTCTTTTTTTTTTTTGTTATCCTTTACCTGGGGCTTCTCCTGAGGATGGAGATTGGGAATTTGAAGCTTGGGGTTCGGGGGGAAATTTTGGTTTTACGTTATTCTTACTTTCGAATGGTTTGGAATATGATTTTTGAGAACCTAAGTGTTACTGATTTTTATGTTATCCTTATCGTCGAATGAATTTGAATTCAATGTTTGAGAGAGCGCATGTACTTCGACTTAATATGATTCTTTATGTGAATTAGTTTTTCATACGAATTTTGTGAGGGTAAATGTATTTTGACTTCGCATTATTGTTATTACTTAATTTTAACAAAGTTAACTAATAGCTCTTAGACTTATCGAGTGCGGCTTTTATTGAGAAAACATTGATTAAGAGATCGATATAAATTAAATTAAAAAATCTCTCCTTTCGCATAACGTTTATTAAAATTGTGAGCGTAACGAAAATTACAAAGAAATGATTCGAAAACTTGGTACTTGGAAACGTGATGTTGAAAGTATCGCGGGAGAGACGAGTAAACGAATATGTAAAATATATATTCCTGAGGATTTCAGGTGCCCGTTGAGGTTCTAGAATCGCTCTCCGGTAATTCGAGACTTTATAATGTCATTCTGGAAAATTATCCCAGCCTCTTGCTGTGCGGTGCGATATCGGAGAAGAAGCTGTACGACTCCGTGGGAGAGCTTTGCGAGAAGAGCGGCATCACCATTTCCGCGAACCTGCAAGACTGGTCTGTTGTTTTCGATTATACACAATACTCTTCGACTTACGTTTTACGTCATCGAAAATATTACTTGGAAATTTCTTCAGTTCCACTATAAACATTCGATTTAAAAACGGCAAATTATTTTATCCAAATTTATTTTTGCGATAGCGTAATATCCTCATCGAAGGAGATTAAGTATTCCAATCGGGGGCGCCTTGGTTTTATTCAACATGGAAATAAAATGATCGTTAACAGGATTAAGCAGGCGGTCGACAGAGCTAGGCAAACATCTCCGAAAAAGGATTCGCGTCCAGGCTCGACTCATGCCTCCACCAAAGTCCTCGCTGCCAGAAGGATGTCGAGAAAGGAACTGGAGGAGAACAATCCTCTGTTGGCAAAGGAACTGGCCTTGGCTGTGAGTAAATAATCTTATATCGATGCGCGTTACCTTCAGTTTACGTATCATGTTTCTTTGGTGCCAAGCAAGTTTTCTTGATTCAACAACGATGACATTTTCAACGCTGTTGATTCTGTTCACTAAGGATTATGAATATTAACCAGGATAGCTTTAACTTCGTGGTTCATAGATGGCCGAGGCGGAAAGGGCGAAATCCGTTTCCAGACATCACATCGGATCCATATCGGGCGGGGTCGTTCGAACCGATTCCATACCTTGGTTAAGAAGGCAATTCAACACGAACACGCACTACTTCAAGGACATCAAGGTGCACAGAAACTCCGTCATGTATCGCGGTGCCGCTCTGAATTTGAAGAAATATCGTTTAAGGGCCAGCAGCTGCCCTGACATCTACAGGAACAGTATGACCACCCTGGCTAAAGAAAATGTAGAGGTAGGATGAGATTCAAGAAAATTTTAAATACGATGACTCTACAATCACACTCTCAGATTTAATCGAAGACCGATAATTAATTCTAATATTGTCGTTCTATGAACAACGAAGCACATCGAATTTCGATTTTTGACGCTTACATTTCCTTTTCACACCTTGTATCTCGATCTACATATGTAAGTGTAACTTTAGAGTTTTAAGAGGAAATAATAATTATACAAAAGTAGTATATAATTTACTCATGTTTCTTTAGAGTGATAGTATGTAATAAAGTATGGTTTGATGTGCATTTAATAAAAAGCTCAACGTTTTGCACGGGTGATGAATAATACACGATATGCAGTGTTTTATTCTCCAGAAGAAAATATAAACGATACTGCAGCTCTTCTGGATTTGAATATGTATCAGTTTAGCTACAAAATCCACGATGTGGGTTATGATTCATGCCTCTTGTCTGACACAATGGAAATTGTCCACACTATCATTTGTAGCAAGTGCAATGTGGAAATACGAGATTCGCGCGGATCAATTGTGAATTTTTTTGAACTTTCATTCTTAGCTCCTCCGTACTACATAAATAAATCACCTGTCGATTGTTCGTTGTACACCTATGACCATTTTAGACTACGTTTATCGTTATTCGTGCGCGCTTTTTATGATCAGTTTCGTACAAAGCAAAAAGAAGTATCACTTGCGACCGGGTGTATCGCCGATAGCCACTGCAAGAGAAAAACAGAGATACGCCTCTTTTTATGTAGTAATCAACAAGAAACCTATGCTGTTGTCTGTGTATCAGAGGCCTGTGTTTATTGAATCAATACTTTACATTAATTTTGACACATATTTCAAATGGATGGTACGCGTTTATGATAAAGTATTCAGTATGTAATATAATCGATCAGCGCTATACTGATCAGTAAAAGAGTACGTATTAACCAAGAGACATTAAACAGTGTCTATGAATTGCATGTCGGCACAAAAAGGCATATTCTGTAATGCGAGTTTCGATGATAAACTTTTGAGCGAACCTGTAAAATTGACACCGCCAATTGATCCCGTTTTGCGGAATTTACTCCCTGATTATCTCACGATCGGTTCTCAGAAATGGTACAGCGAGCTGGCGGAGCTGCTAAAGGGCATGCTGGACTTTTCAATGTTTCTGGAGCTGCACTTCCTCCTTCTATCTCTGTCGACGATCTTGCTCTTCACGTGGTTCATCGTGCCTTATTTCTATCTCGCTGAGCATCTCACCAGAAACGGCTATACCGAATCGGACGCCGCAAATTTGCTGAGTATCATTGGAATCACCAACACCATTGGAATGGTATATCGAGGCAGTTTTAAATCAGCATCGATTTCTTGCCTCACGACATCGAGTTATATCCGTATCGTAAATTCGAAGTGGATAGTTTATCGTAGTTTAAGATTATAGATTAAGTTTGAGATAAACTAGTCTAACGCGGGCTCGTGAACTGCTTTTTTAACACAATCTAGTCAGAATTCTTAGCGAAACTTGGTGATCAATATGATGAATTATCAGCCGGTCGATTTTACTTTATGCTGCGATGAGAAAAATCGTGAGGCAAGGAATTAACCACTCGAGTTTGGATTTTAATGGATGTCTATGTGGAAAATAGGCGCCTACTTAATGTTTAATATCGAAAGTATGCTAACGATGAATTTTTACTATTTTTCATGACTAAAAAACTCGTGTGACACCATTGGCAAAGTATAGAGACTAGAACAGGGCTGTGAGGGTCTATTCAATTTTTCGGTATTTATCGAATAAATACTCTCAAATGTTAGTATGTAGCAATGACAATTGAAGGTAAAGGTGCTGACGGCACGTGAAGTGTTGTTAAAGTAAAAAAGGTCACGCAACGGGTGGGAGATGAGGAATCCACTTTCAGAGATAGTCATTGTATGTGAAAGATATTGCAATCTAAGTGGATAATCTCACTCTGTATCCCCACAACCGATCGAAATATGCCATGTGCAATACGTTGTTGCACAATTTTCGTCGAGTGACTCATTCCTCGTGTCTGGAGAATCGGCGAGAGGACAATCTTGTTCATCGCGCGACATTGTGTCGTAACTTCCTCTTCGCTATACTTATTCGTATACCATCCAATTTATGTCAAATGAAATTTTTTCAAACTTTTTGATTCTTTTTAGACTTTCATTGCAGTTGCACGACTTAAAGCGTTTCGTAGCCGACATTGTTACACCGGCTAGACTCTGACGACGAACTGACGTTTGTTTTGTTGCAACTGATAAAAGTTTGATTACCATATACATAGACTTAAATACATGCGAGTTCTTACTTCTCCGTGAAAACTAATGAAAAAAAATCATTATCTAGCAGAGAACACTTCAAAATTCATCGTGCTATCGAATATTCGTTAAATATGCTTCATGGAAGTTCTCAAAATGGTGAAAAGGAGAATATATTCCAAAGCTGCGGGAAGTTACTTTACTTAAGGAATTGTAAAAATTGAAAATTTGATTCTAGTCCCTGTAAGAAGAATGGTAGACTTCCAGACACTCACGTTCTTTGTTTGCCGAATGAAACCGGTGATTCTAAGACGAAGGACGTAGATGCTTAAATTGGAACGTACGCAAACTTTTTGCGCAGCGTTTAATTTAACAAATTGTGTACGTTGATCGATTAAAACCATAAAATATAAAAACAGGCGCGACAAACTTTGTTTTTATTATCCTTTTCGAGAATTAGACGATGAAACTGAGACCAGGTCCTTCTGTTCTCCGTCGCAAACTGCGAAGCCTCTTTAAGGAAACCTCGAAATTATCGATCTTTTTTCAGCTCCTCAGACGTGCGGTCGCCGTGGCTAGAAAACATTTGGCAAAACAACTACTCGTCTTCCTGTCGCGTCAAAATATATAGATACAACAAAACTTTCCTTAAATTTTGCTTCAAATTACGTACACACAAGGAAACACTCCGTTTACATCTCTTCGATATTCAATACACACTCACGATCCATTAAACATTTATACACAATTTCATATTATAACCATTCCAAGGTATTCACGACTAACTACAAGTATATAGTCAAATGTTCACACCTTGAATTACATTACGTGGCCTACAAATAACATTACCCTCGTAACCGACCAATATATCCTCGCGAACGATCGAACATCATGGAAACGCGTATCAAATATTCATCTCCCATCTCGTAATCGCGCTGCTACCTTCTCACAATCCCCCCAAAGAATACTAACTAGAGAAGAATACGGACAATCGGATCCTCGCTTGCACCTCGAATCCCATTACAAATCCACCTCCAGTGTAGTCCATAACTCGAGGATGATTATCCGTAGATCGCGCTCGGCTGGGCCGGAGACCAGCCCTGGATGAACGTGAGCAAGACCTACACCTGGTGCCTGATGGCCTGCGGCCTCGCGACCATCCTGATGTCGGTCTTCACCCACAACTACGTCCTACTGATGATCACGTCCGCGGCCTTCGGCCTCTTCTTCGCCAGTAGCTTTAGCTTCACCCCGGTCATCCTCGTAGAGCTGATACCCCTGGAGAGGTTCACCACGGCCTACGGCCTGATCCTCCTTTGCCAGGGCATCGGGAACCTTCTGGGCCCACCCTTGGCAGGCTGGATGTTCGACGTGACTCACTCCTGGGAAATGTCCTTCCTCATGGCAGGCGGCTGGATCATCTTCTCCGGGGTCCTCATGGGCATCATCCCCTATACAAAGAACCGGAAGATCTGGGGAAAGGGCCCTGTGGAGAGGGAGAGGGATTGCATGGCCTAATCCGACACTCGTCGCGCCACGGCCTCGCGGGGCCACTTTTCTCCGTATTATACGTGCCTTTCTACGGCGTCGAGATCCTTTTCGGGTTCGATCTACCCGAATTCGTGGAATTTGAAGGAGCGACAAGGGGGGAGGGGGGGGAGTGTTCCGAGGTATTTTTTCCTCCTTACTCGGGATGCTCTTTTCCCTTTCCAGAGCGGAGACATGCTCCGTGATCGGTCCATCGAGATTTTTGGAATTCGAATAGAGGTGGATTTCTCGGTAGGTATGCACTTGCATTGATTATTCCCGGTGTGCGTTTCGAAGCGTGCCTTCCTAAGGATACGAGAAAAGGTCGGACAGTACTTATTGGCCGACGTGGGCGAATTGTTGATGCCTTAGATGATAATACCGTGATCTCGAGAGTCTCGTAATCGCATCCGTCTACTTTTTCACGAGGTTTCGAAAAGCTTCCTATTCTACGGGTGTGCGAATACACGTGCCTTTTTCTCAACAGGAATACCGTCTGTCAGTATTTTTTTGGTCTATTAGCGTTTATAGAGTTTCAGTGGTGGAGAAAAGCGGATCGTTAGTGCCCTCTTAGATGCGCTAGTGCATTTTTTGTCCGGTTACCTTCGCAGCTTTTTCCCCTCTAGGAGTATAGGTTTTATTCGGACATTGAGATAAATGGTCAGTGATAGCAGCATTATTCGGCTTTGCACGTTGAAGGAAGGAAGAGGCTCTTTTTGTATCAACAAAAGCTTACAGAATATTACGGGCTTTGTGTTATTAAAATCTTCGGTGTTTGCGAGATGAGAAGAGCATCGACCTTATTTTACGATCACTTTTGTTGAAAATTTTTCAAAGCAGATTTTTTGCTCGTGTGAAATAGAGGAGCTTCCTACTGGTCCACGAAATTTTGGGAATGAGCGATGTTATAGGTATTTTCAAGACGTCGTTGCAAAAGGATCGAGACAATAATGAATTTCTGAGATTTGCGTTGCAAGAATTTGATTTACGATCATTGTCGCGAATGTGTATGACACTTGAAATGTTTCAAAGTTATACGCTACAGATAATACGTCGCTCACGTTGACATTTATGGCCGAATTACTGCGAAACGATGATCGTCGGGAAAAAATCGTGAGGAAGATTTTCGAGTACCGTTTTCCCTTTCTCTACCTCTGCCACCATTCGTAGAAATGAGTTTGCAGTTAGCAAAAACAGCCGTGCCTTATATCGGAAAGATGCGTTTTTCCGCAACGAAGTCGCAATCGGTGTTCATCAACAAACAATGTAATGCAGGCGTAATATTGTAACGAGGGTTGTCGAAATTACTCTCTGATATATAAAAGTAATAGACTCTAGGTATATTTTGGGGGAAAAATAAATTTTATGAATTCGTAAGAAGTATTAAAAATATGATAGAAATAATAATCATTTGGAGGGCAGAGGACATTCGACGATTTATGCAACTGAATTAAAATGTAAGGGGAAATAATCATCTTAATTATTGTCTCGCGACAAAACTAATTTTGAACGAATTATTACAACTAAGGGAGCTTGATGTTGAAGAATACTCGTTACGGCTACATTACGCCTGCAATTTTTATATCTCTTTTATCGAATCTCAGCCCAACAGTGTTGTCCTTGATTACTGAAAGCGTTACAGTGTGCGTGATTTGATTAGTGTTTAAAAAAAAACTTTTCCTCTCTTTCGATACACGTTTCGTTTTTCTTACTCTTCGAAAAGTTACGTATTTAATTATTCTTAAGATCTCTGATCTTTCAAAATTAACGTCAATTATGAAAATTTGTCCAAAACTTTTAGAGTTTATATTCCCGTTTAGACGATAAAATCATCTCTGTCCTTGTATATTGAAAATTTACACGTTGTTCACTCTTCCACGACTCTTATGCGTCATTTTGGACGATCGGGTAAGTTGTTTTTCGAACAACTTTCAAGAAGAGTAATTTGAAACACCGTCGAAGAATAATTTTACGCGCATTGATGTAAAATCACAGCTATCCACGATTGGAATAATATGCATTTCTCGAGAAGATAAAACTCCTTCGCATTTGAAAGAACAGCGTTTTCTGCCGTGACGCCATTCGAGGAGTTAAATTAAGCATGCTTTGCCTGATAATCTTCCGTCGCAGAAGAGTCGAACAAAGATTCTCGATAATCGGATATCGACAAATGTTTGTAACCGTCTTCTAAAGAACCACTAAAGAACCATTTATAAGTTTTATTTATAGTAAGAAATAAGAGAAAATGCATCGTAGCTTCGCACTGACCGCAGAGCGATTTAATAACGTAATTTCACTACTACTCGAATTGACCTTTGAATGTTCATTTAATTCGTATAATTAATTTTAGGTGATTTCTCAGAACTCTTCCGTAATACTTGTGAATATTCGCGAAAATTACTTTGTTTCACTAAAAGCTCGAGAAGCTCTAGTTGATCGTATGATTTATATGCGAACATGCGAGACGTTTAAATGCACTAAACAGTTGGCAGAGTACACGAGAAACACGTAAAACTGGTCGAAATATTTGGATATTTTTACTGGCAATGCGGCGATTGTGTTCAGATCTTTGGTTTCCCGGTCAGTGCGAGGAACTTTTAGTTTAGATAATGGCCATCGGCGTGAATGCTAGCGTGTGTGTTTGCCAATTATCGTATTTTGCATTATCGCTGCTCCACCAACACTCCAAATTTCTTAGTAAAACACAGCGGCTGCGTCCTACTCGTCGCGTCGATCTTCAAACAAACACGTTTTAAATCACTCGACACTTTTTGATACCGTGTATATGTTTTTCGAGGATTTACGATTTTGGAGTACTTTAAGACAGGTAGAATGTCTAAACCGAATTGCTCGAATGGAGAAACTAGCTTATCGATAGACCAACAAAACAATGGAACAAATCGATCGAAGAATCAGTTCGAACCTTTTGTAGAGTGAAAATTCTTCAATTCGTGTAAGTAAAGGCGATTTAAGCGAGCGATTGTAGAATACGCGTCAACTAGAAATCTCTGAACGAGTCTGGCTAAACAAAACAATTTGTTGGGAATATTTAATAATTACTCGCATACCAAAAGGGTAAATATATTTACACTCCAGAGAATCGACTCGATTCAGAAGTTAGAAAACCTCTTAGGATGTGCCATTTCGCAAATCCAATGACTATATTACTCGCCAAACGTAGTTCGCGATGATAAAACACGCGACTATACCTCGTTACGTCCTCCTTCGTCCGACCACTAGATTTCTTTTATTGATCGAGAATAATCTGTGAAAATTGTAATCAAATACGGTGCGCGCAACGCGTGCTTCAAGCGGCTCGTACATCGACTATCAGTAAAGTGTAACATGGAGATACATGGAAAACGATTTAATTAGACAAGACGAAACGCCGCTATGAGCTCTATGTTTTTATATTATTCCGCGTGAGAGCACGTACTTACAGGAGATACAGGAAATTTTCTTTTTTTTTTCTCTTCAGCAAAACCTTACATTATGTAATGTAATAGTACAAAAATATGCGAAAAGTGGTTCTAAGCTTGGTACACAGATATGTATTACTATGTTAGAATTTAATGTCACAATTTACATAGCCGAACATACTTTATTGACGATACTTACTTAGGTTTATAAAGGAAAAAAAAAAAAACGGCGTTCTTGATGGTCCGTCTTCATCAGCTATCGTTACTTATACTCGCGCAAAGCGACAACAGTGTGCTCTAAAAACAAGTACTTATAATCAAACGGTTATTGTAATAAGTGTGACTGAGTCAATGATGCGTAGCTAATTGCGCCGGTAAATTCAAGGTCATCGATCTATAGTGATACAAGTATTAAATGTAGAGCAAATGCTTCAAATAGCCAAACTGTTCCCTGAGTAACCTTGTGACTTTTCATTACCAGATCCCTTTGGATGTAACCAGTGTCTGTTAATTGTCTATTAATATTATTTGTTAAAACTATGCTGTTTTTTAAAGGATACAACCCGACCAGCTAGTGATTTGAAAAAAAAAACGAGGTATTTAGAAAGTGGTCAAAGTGGAAAAACAAGGTAAGAAGAAAATGTATTTCATGTACTTATTGATTTATCCAGTAAAGTTTTGAGTCCACGTAATAAACTAATGCCTTAGATTAGCACCTAGTAAATTGACGATCATTTTTGGATACAGTTATTTAGTACATCGCTCTTGCGTTTATTTTGTCGGCGCCATTTGCGATCATTGCTTGCACATCTTATGAAAGAAGATTCTGGAATAAATCAATTTTACGAATGCATAGTTGATATTTTGCGTGGAGCATTGCACGAAAAAGGAGGATTATTTAATCGCTCCAAACATGTAATTAAGTACATCTTCCACGTTCTTTGATTTTATTTCACAACAAATTATTAGATAAAATAATAATTAAATCTGATATTGGAGGGGAGATGGGAAATAATGGACACGATTAAACGGCTGTGTTAATTTTTCTTCCATATCTCTTTCGTGAATGCATTTGATGCATTAAAGGACTGATTATGACGGATAATTTTTGATTTACTGGAATCTATAAAAAAAAAAAAAGTAAATTTAACGACTAAGCAGGATAACGAATTCACGAATAGAGCAAACGGATAAAACTCCATGCTTATTGCTATACTTTACATTGCATATCATTGCTTATATACAATACTAAATAGTATTAAATATGAATGTATATAAATAGACATTATTAGATGTACAGATATGCTTCCGCCAGTTCTTTTTTTTCGAAATTCGAGGTTTCATTATAAAAAATTGATTATGCATTTATAATTCAAAGTATTGTTTATCATTGGCCACTATTTTCTCCGATTTTTTGGGCAGTGTTGAAAAAACCACTACTTTCTGCTAAAGCAATCTATAGGAAAACGGCAGAAGTAAAGTTGTACACCTAATACAATGCATTATTTTCTTCCGTGCTATTAATATTTGGCAATGTACCTTCATACGGTTTAAAAAACTTACATAATTTCTCTGACGGTTTAACATTTATTTTAAAATATAACTTGAATATAAGCAGCAAAGTGAGTTGATTGACGTATGAATTTGGATCGTCAAGATATTGAAGCGAGGAAGAATTATACCCAACGGAAAGAAGACAAATAAACCATGACGATTACTGTTAGTTTTAATTTAGAACCGATTTTCACCGTCGGTATCTTTGCAAACCGTGACGAAAGTCCGCATGTTGCACGATTAAATTTGCGGATACATTTATGGGCACGCTTCGAGGAAATGTTACACCCCAAAGTTGCCAGGTCACGTGCGTTTCTCACTTGATTTCTCGCCTTATTAGTCCCAAGGCGCATCGAGTCTTCCAATGAGCAATGTCCGATTTTTCGCCAGGTCCTGTACCTTCGAAAGATACGAACGATTAGTACAAATGCAACTGTTTTACTTTACGGAGAAAAACACACGACAATTGCAAATATGTACATTTATCACTATCCTGATGAGCCACGAATAACAGTATAAAAAAAAAAACGATGGAGATCCTCCGTAAATGTACCATTATAAATTTCTAACATTTTTATTAGAAATTACAGATGACGTTTTGATCATTTCGGTACTCTTACTATAAAAGTGGATAAAATAATTAATGTTCCCCAATATATATATGAAAATATAACTTTCTTAGGTGCCTGGTCGCATTGTATGACCGTTGCCATTTGATACTCCCTTTTAGGCAAACTTTACGATCCACATCATTCCAAATATAATTCTGAATTTAACTCTAAACTTTGTCAAATTTAGCAAACATTCATAAATTTAAAAACGAATTAAGTAAATCCCTTTTTATCGTATACACAAATACTTTGCAATCGAAAATTTGCAACTTTCCTGCCTTTTTACTTTCAAAATGCGTTTATATATAATAAGAATATTCTGCAGAGGTTTAGCTATGCAAACGCAATAGAAGAGCTCTTTTGTGTAGCCATTAAATATTGTCAATAGGAATAATGGCCGTGCCAGAAGCACGTATCGTACGCAATTATCTATCCTACACTTTCAATATCCCGGCGATGTGGTTGGACTCGCTGGATTCGGACTTGGGCTCCTGGTCGGCGTCCTGGGTACGCCCACGATAGACGCAAGGTTCTCGAGGCTTCGCGGAAAAGTCCTCGTTATGATGGAGTGCTGGGGGCCGATCAGAGCATCACCCATCACGCCTAAACGTACCCCGTTTCTGTGTCGGTGTAGCGTCATGGACATGTCTGAAATCGTCGAAGTATTTGATTAAACAACAGCTCCTCCTTCTCCCATTAGATGTCTTATTACGTAATTTAATTTGTACGAATACATTGTTCCTTGATTCTGATTGTCATTTCTTGCTTTCTTGCCAAGAAGATATCTTATGGAGATAGAGCATAAACCATTCTGTTGGATAACGTCGAAGCTTTTTACGTAAATTATTTTGTTAAAACTCAGTATTCGTCTACACACGCCACTAACTTCTATTTTGTATGAAGAATCGAGAAATCGTTTGGCTCGCAAATTGCGTAATTCGTTAAAGGAGACTTAATACGAGCAATTTTATTGTAGTGAACGCGGATTCCAGATTTCTTTGAGATATCAAGCTTCCCCTGTTGAACTTATAAATGCAATTGTGTAAGGAACGTGGAATAATATAAAATTAAAATTCCGTCCCATGGAGAGCTTTTGTCTTCTCTTCAAGATGCTTTAATTCTCTATGTAAATAGGGCGAATAATATTAACTGCAATTCCCTTGAGGTGGCCTCCAATATATAGCCGCGTCGACACCTTCCACGGGTAAATCTCCATCGACGTGCGTCAGGCAAAGGGAGTACCTTCTGGTCAGCTGCTTCAGGATCAGTTTCAAGAGGATCGACGGCAGACAGGAGGAGATCAAACCACTGGATGTCTCCGCAGCTGTGATCGCGTAAATTGCGCTCTGCTTTGCTCTGGCCTCCTGGACGTTCCTCTGTATCACCTTTTTCAACAGAATACGAAAAATAATAGCTTCGCATCAAAGATGGTATATGAAAGAAAATTGTAACCGTGTTGTCAAGTGAAATAAAGACATAATAAAAACACTTATCAATTTCGATAGTTACACATTTATCGATCTTCAATCAGAAAATAAATACCGACTTCATTTCATATCACAAACCTTGGCCACTTGGCCATCCGAGAATTCATTGTCGACGATCTCAACAATCAGGAACACAAACGAGAAGGACATCACTGGTAATATTAACCTCAAGTATCTCGACAGGATTGTTCTCAAACAACGGTGTCCTGGTGGGCAGAGCCAGGCATAGGAGCCCTCTGGCCTCGTGGTTCTGCACGAATATCGCCTTCTGGCTGACGAACTTCCCTGTTATCAGCACATCGTCCGGTATTTGCACTCCTGAGTGCCTAAAGTACTCCTTGAGAGCGTCCACTACGGCTGTTAGAAGAATCTCCGCTTCCGTCGCACCAGTGACGCTGACAGTTTTTCGCAGCACGTCCAATTCGATCTCCTCGGACCAGGCGACGACCTTTCGACCACAGGGTGAAATGGTTTGAAGGCTGTTCGCTTGTGGATGCTTCAGGAAGAGCTCCTGGAAGATGAGCCTCGGTGCGGTGAACACTATCCAGCTGATGGAGAAGAGTTCCAAGCAGGCCTGATAGACCAGAGGGACGTAGCACCAAAGCATAGAGGTCAGGGTTTCGGGATAATAGTGCTTGTATCGAGACTTGAGAGCTCTGAGCTCGCGTAGCAGCAGTATAGGCATCTTCAGGCTCAATGTGATGCTTAAGTACCAGAGGAAAGCCAGAGTGACGTATGCACCGTATACAGGGTTTGCAGATCGCAGAATGGCTTGAAGTACTACGGAGTAACCAAAGTTCCTTTTGCTGGCCTCACGATAGAAGATGGAGAATAAGTCGAGGAATTTTCGATCCTCGGAACATCCATACTGCCTGGACATATGTTTTGTTAGTACAATAAGCACCGTGGGATCTTTACATATATATCTGGATATATCTGTACATGGTATGGGAGTAGAAAAATGATTCTTCTTGAATATTTTGGCTCGAGGTTATACAATTTTTATTCTACGGCAAAAAAAGTGATTCCAATTAAAAAATTGCAAAATAATCTGAACGAGTAGAGCTTTGGATCGATGTGTGAATCGATGTAAAAATTTTCATCACATAAGCTTGCAGCAGTGAGAGACATAATTATGGACAAATTCGATATATACCTGGTCAGTTCCTTGAACGTGCAAACGATAATTATCAAGGCGATTTTCGCACACTGAAAGACGCCGATCTGCTTTTTGAGAATCTCCGGCCTTTCGTTCGGGTCGTTGTTGTACAGAAATTCATTCCAATAGTTACTGAAACTCTCGGTGAGCTTTTGGTAGAGCTTCGGAAGGGCCGAAGGTTCGGCGTAAAGATTCGTGAAGGGCGAGTCGCTCTCGTGGTACGTCCAGCTCTCGACCGAGTACTTCAAGGGAAGGAAGTCGGCCAGAGTGAGATGTTCTTGGCGCAGTAGAAGATGATGGACTCTGACCAGACAGACCTGGCTCTCCTCTCCGTGGAAGAAGCAATTTATCACGTGGACCTGCCAGGGGGACTGACTGGAAGGCAGGAATTTCGACGTCACGTCGCTCGTATAATCCTACGACCATATAGGAAAAAGACAGAGATGCGAGGAAAGTGTACAAAATGAAGAGACTACGACTGATATTGTAAAAGAATAAATAAAGAATCTTTAAAATCAAAATCTCTTTAATTTTTCCCGCCAGATTTCTTTTTTTGGTCAACAAATCATTTTCTCTAATGTAGACTAAAGACCTAAGCAGTGGACGTCTTTAAATTTATTAAAAGAAAAAATGATTTTCTATGCCTGTTTTTTCATTTTTAAATAATATTGTTTTCCACATTTGGCAAGTGACTATTCTGTCACGTGTTATAACGATCGACATTCGTCATAGCTCCGAATGATGTTCTAAACTGACCTGAATATTGGACTCGGTGATAGGCCGGCCCTTGAAGGAACATGGTGAATTCACCAGATGATTGTCCACGGAAAAGTAATCGAGGTCCCTCCACATGTAAAAGCCCCATCTCGTGAAGAGAACGGATCGCAAAAATCTCCTCGTAGATGCCAAGTGCGTCAAGTGGGTACGTGCGCCATCCGCGATCGAGCGACCTTGGACGAGCAAGGTGTAAATGCCCTGACCGAGAAAACGCACGCAAAAGAAACATAATGAGAGGACAAACATCGAAATATTTGTTTCATACCGTCGAACAGACGAGCGTTTCGTATCTTCAGTCATTTTCTTATTAATTCATCGACGTGGAAAGGTACGACGATGTATTTCAATGTTTCACTTCGGTACTCGTCTTTGCTCGTAATAAAATATTTTTGGCAAAAGAGATTTTACCGTGCGGCGGAAAGACATGTTTTTTAAAACCTGATTTCCCCAAGCTTTAATTTAAGCGAGCAATTTTTAAGGCACCAAAGATTATATTGACGTACGATTTTGATTTTTTTTTTTAAGAAAAATTTAATAATAATCTAGCGTTGATTAATACCTACGTGATTTCGTCCATGGTCCAGGATACTCCGAACACTCCTCTTCTCCACCACGACGCAATTAGGGTATTTCCACTTTATGAAGCGTAAGCAACACTTTCTCGTCCACGCCAACACTTGAATACAATGAGAAGATCGACGCTAGGCGTTTGCGTGATGGTACCGATCGATTAAACTTATCGTTAAGAGGAACAAAGGGTTATCGAGTCGTTAACCCTATCGTGGAGCGCTGTCAATATACAAGAGTCCCGGATACAAATAACCTGTGTTTCTTTTTGAAAATCTATATTTCCCTTTATTATACGTATAGATACGCATAATTCGATCGTAACCTTCGACATCATATTTGGGTGAACTCCGTTAAGCATTCAAAATACGGATGTACATTATATTTCGAGTTATCTGCATTAAAAATATTTAATTATCACTGTATTTATATACAATTATCGCTCTATTTGATTCATTATTTACGGCAATGATAATCGAAAATATTGGTTTTATACGAGTGAACAGATATCGCGCTATTCCTGTACCCGATGACCGATAAGACTTTTAGATTAAACGATTAAATTATTCTCCACGTTCTTTACATTTTTTATATCCGACTCCCGAAATTAAAAAGTAATCCACAATTAGATTTACAATGATCCAAAAGTCTAAAGAGTACCAATTCTTTCCATTAAACCTTTAATCTTCCAACGAATTGCATTTTACTCCCTCATTCCAGTACAAGCCTCTCTACTACAGTGCTCAGGGGTTCAAATTAAAAGATATTCCACGATTCCATTCCTTTCATCCCCTCCAAACCGCCATAGCCAGAAAAGCACATCCTCGGAAGGACTTCGTATTAATGTTCTCCTGGCAAGCAACACCCCACAGGCAGATAATTACCCGGATACGCGAGAAGGAAAAACGGCACGAAGAGGACGATCAGCAGTAGGGCGAGACCGAGGTTCAACAACAGAGAGACACCGAGCACGTCCGTGGTATCGAAGGACGAGCCGGCCATGGCCTCTTCCACGATCCTTCCGCCTCTTTTTTCCTCTTATCCGTCTCGATCCAAGTTTCGAAGCCGGAAGAGGGGCAGACTCCTCCAGGGTCCGGGCGTAACTGTTAATTATATAAGTCGTCGGCAACATCCGCGCCGCTACTGGCCTGCCTGCAGACGATTACGTCGTTCCTCGAGGACCTTCGACCCCTTGCAAAAGCACACGGTCGAACGATACCACCGGCCGGAGGCACTGTCCTCTCCCGCTCCCCCGCCTTCTTAGGCCCATGGAAGGCCAGTCGCCTCGAGCTTCGCTGGAAAATCGGATCGAGCACCGCTTATCGTCGGCACAGACGCCAAAATCGACGCTCGACAGATGTAAAGGTCGATTCACAATGGTGGTTCGGAGATTCTCGTAGGGGTTGATCGGATATTTTTATGCTACGGAGTATCGAATTTTTTATTCTTTTTTTTTTATCCCTCAGGAGCTTCAGATGGGTGATGGTCGAGGTTTTAGTCTTTTGGGGTGTTTAGTTCGATAGCGTATTACTTGCTGTCGATGATTTGGAATTATCCTACATATGAATTAAGCAGATTTTTATCCGCTTTCGTATCTTTGGCTATTTGTAATGCGTTTTTGAGAAATCCTTTTGCTTGTCAATCGTGTATCGTTTTTATTTAACTCTAGTTCTTTTTTTTCTGGATACTTTAACCTGAGATCCAAATCGGCTGGTGTGACAAAATTCGTGCACTTTGGTGTGCATATATGTATATATTGCGGTACCTTATCTGTACATTGTTTTTTTTTATATATTCATTTTTGGCATCGACTGCTAAAGTCATCTGGCATAGGACCTACTGTTTATGATGGGTTCCGAACTACTAGAGCTACAGGCCTGTATATTGTGATACCTGAATACATTAATGAGTGAATGAATAAATGAATAAGCCAGCAAATGTGACACTGTATGAACGAAAAGTGACGGCAACGGATAAGCAAGTAACCCAAGCGCCGTTTTCCGTGATGTGAATCATCCTTAATCGGCCTTTGCTCCGGTTTCGCGGATACCGAGAATCTCATCGACACGAATGTAAACGTCGGAAGGCGAGGGCGGTATTGTCTGGCGATACCTTCTGCGCTTACGTCACTTATCACTTTCACTCTCACTGTTCGAATAACACCTTCTAAGGGATCAGAATTGAACTAAGGATTTTAAAGATGATTTCTATTATTAATGGATGGAAGATAAATGGTGTTCGTGCAGCCACGCTTCTGTGACAAATAATATTTGACAGAAAATAAGATTCGATTCTCGTGCATGCAACGTCGTAGCTTTGTTTAAACTAAGTGGTGTATTTAATTGCCTTTGAAGAAAGACGGTGATAAAGAATATTCTTCGCGGAAGGTATATACTTGTTACAGAAGTATCGAACTAATAGAGCGGATGACATATATGTTTCTGTATGATAAATACATATTTGTATCACTTCTGATTCTCTCTTATTCTGTCGGCAAAGAGAACGTTCGTTTTACAGGAAAGCACTTGAACAGAATAATATAAATTATTGAATTGGCTATTTACAAATTGGAACCGAACCATTAAAATTGTATGTAATTACTGTAAGTACTATGTTGCTTTCCCCTGTGGCCTGGGGATAGAATAGTAATTTACGGCAACAGTATCAACTGCTTGTCGTAAAAGGCGACTAATAGTCGACCACGAGATCGGCAACCTCGGATCGGTAAAAATATATGTTATCGCAAAAATCGAAATGACGGTTTATGAAAATGATGCATAAAGTTATGCATAAAATACAATGACAAATATAACTGTATTATATTGCTATAAACTCCTCCTCGATATATTTTACACTAGAAATTTAAATTACAAATGCAAGTATAAAATAAATATTGAATTCTATTGGGTTGTTCGGAAAGTAATTTCGTTTTTTCCCGTCAGAGGACTTAATTACGTTTTTTCGAAACCAACTTCACACTTAAGCCGCATAACCATTATATGTCTTGAGAG
>JBCFXI010001468.1:0-52366 GCA_038496175.1 Ampulex compressa | reverse complement strand
TATATATATAGATGTAGTGGATACAACTACACATCGTGCATACGTATGTGTCTTAAATACCTCAAAACGGTTTTGAACATATTTTTTTTACCAAAATAACTTGATAAGTCTTAAATATCGATATGCCTTATGCACAAAAATAAAAATTTAAGAGTTTTATGAAATATAAAACCCGTTTCTGATTCGAGGTGCATATGTTTCACATTTGAACTAATATAAAACTATTGTACTTCTAGGTACTTATGTTTTAAGAGAGATCAGCCTGTCTTGAATCTCTTAAGAAAATATTATCGTGCATCGAAAACGCATTTGTAATTTTCAACAAATAAAATAAAATACAATTTTGTCATATTAGTGATACATACATCTAATAAAATAAAGTAAAATGTCATGAGTTTGGATAAAAAAAATATTTATATAATAGCGTCACCGATCCGGGTTAGGAATCTGGCTCATTTTTAACATTCGCGTATAATAAACAAAAAATATTTCTTGTATCAGATAAATATTGCGACATCTTTACAGTTATGATTTTTTTTATCCATTTGTACTTATAACAATTAAAATTTTACCTACCAGAGAATAATTAAAGCTTACATAAATGTTCAAAAAAATCACATCAGCCAACACCAAAACAATGTATTGTGCTTATAACGCGTTGTACAGAGGTTTGTTTCATTGCTGTTGTTAAATAGCATGTATACTTTAACTCTAAGCTAAGAATCGTCGCCTAAGATAATTTCTACTAGATTAATTATTATGGTCTAATCTAGACACCGGTCCAATTTTAGCAACTCTTCCTTACTGGTAAAAGATATTATAATTCAACTACAAGTCACATTTCACACAATAATTATTCCCTCGTCTTACTGACATTTTTGTTGGCATATTTGTGTCTCTATTGAAACTATCAGAAAAATAAAGAGATTATCGAATTCCAGTTGGTCGTAAGAAAGTATCGTTTTCAGAGTAAGAATCTAGAATGCACGTCAGTTCTTTGGAACATTTGAAACTAACCCGAACAAGGAAGGAATCTCCGTAACGATCTGCAAGATTGTCGACGTTTCCACTGACAGGCGCGTATTAGCAGACGGCGTGTACTCGCGGTTAAGTGCGGTTGTAATCGTAGAAATTGCCGTGACGAGGATCCATCGTCGAGCCATGTTGTACACGTACGTAGCCGTGTGCACCTGCTGAAACATTATTGACGCACCTACGTGCGTGCATGGGAGGATATGACGTTCTTGGTACACCGCTCGCTACCTCGTGATATTAGGTGAACCGGATAGTATTGTCGCTTTATCAGGATATACGTATGCCTAACAAATACATCTGATACTCGATGTACAAGATAGACCGGTTCTGTACAAGTAGCGTGTAAATCGATATCCTGTAAATTGCCAAGAATCCGCGTAAATATGAGGATATTACGTTCTTAATGCACCGATTACTATCTCGGGATATTAGGCGTAACGAACATTATTTTACTATTTAACACCGAACATGCGACTCATTCATTATTTATACAGCTGATTGACTTTGTTAATACTGTATCGATTAGAAGCTAATTCGTATACGATTATGTAGGAGATCGTTTCAGAGTTTGATGTAGGAAATGGCGGCATAATCTCCCTGCCACAGTTAGATATTACAAAAAGTCACACCAAGCGAAGTGTACATAACATCGTTGCAAACGAGAAACAGACTCGGATAATCCTTTTAGCTCAATGGCGGTTTGTAATCTTTGGCGGTAACGTATTCCAGAAAGTAAGATAACTCATGAATGAGTCTTATGTAACTATCGACCAATAACGTTACCGTATCGCCGCCACTAATTAATTTTTCTCCAACCTCTTCCTTGGCTCGATTACCTAACAAGGCGGCCATTATCGCCGACACTTCTTCGAAGAGCTCGTATCTACGGCGGAAATGCCTTCCAAGGAAGCAAAGCCATTGTGGGGGTATTTAGATCCACCGGATGAAATGGCGAACGTCTGGTTTGGTCAATCGGTCAGAGACCTAGTTGAAGACGATGTTATAATTAGTGCATCAAGTTGCGGGTCGACCATGTTTCAAGTAGCCGGTGAGATCCAAGTTGGCACGTAACGCGTTACGGTAATGCTCGCAATGTATCTTTTTATACCGCCGTATTAATTAAGAATACGACCGAACACGACTCGGTTTACCGGCACTATGGAACAGCAGGCAAAATTGCAGCCAAGCGAAATGTCTAGTACCAGAGGGTAAGTGTTTGTTGTAAAGCGCGGAAATGATGCTCGAAATGCAGAATAAAAGCACAACAATCGAGTGCTATCAGTGCTCCAAGTAGGTCATTTCCTCAAGATTATTTGTAGTTTTAGAGTCACTGAGCGGTGGTAGTCGAGTTAAAAAAAAGTAGCTATAGAGCTAAATCGTTCATGCATGATCGAGCTGGACCAGCACATCGAGATACGTCGATGCCGAAGGTAAATAAGAAAAACAAGGGACACGAGTCCCAGAATTATTCTACGCGATACACGAACTAAACTCCGAGTACCGTGAAATTAGTTTAACGAGCACACTGTAATAAGCGAGTAGACGGGCTATGTTTAGATCGTCGATTCACTTCAGCACTCGTCCCTACGCTAAGTGCCTTCGCCTACTCGGCGGTTTGTTTACAAAACTGCGAAAATAAAGACATCGGCAAGCGTGAGGAGATAGGGCGCAAAAGTACGGATTAGCGAATGGGCGTGCTATACATAATGAAGAGAAGCAACGATTAAACCGTAACGCGTTCTGGTCCAATCAACGTGGCAAGATGGCGATGGGACCGGCCGATATAGCAATAACGCGAACGACACGAGAAACCGAGGTAGGAAGGGGCGCGAGCGGTGAGAGCGTGCTATGATAATAACAGCGATTATCGTGGTATTCGGGAAATTACTGGTAAGCGGCAGGCCCGGTACATAATTGAACACTGGCCAGATACTACTCCGTTGGGGAGGGGAGGGTGCGAGGCGAGTGCGTGTGCGCGCACAGCGCAACACAGCGACGTCCTTTTGCTCCTGCCGTGTGGGAGCACGCGCGCGCGCGCGCGCGTACGTGCATCGACGTCCGCCCACACGTACGGGAGTTTGCCTCGTGTGTTTCTCACTTGCACCCGTACGGAAACACGGCTATCTATCCGGCGGAGGTTTATACGCGTGTTGCCGCTGTAAACTCGCGCCCGGGTACCGGCAACGTAATCGTACGAGATCCCATTGCATGAATATAATTTGCATACAAGTTGGTTATATGGCGGGGGCCGGCATCAGCTGGCTCGCCCGTATAAACGATTATATGGAGCCAACAGATGTAGGCGGACCCGCGACCCCGCGCAGTCCGCGATTGGCGTTGTACCTTTTACGCCCCCTCCCTCCTCCCCTCCTCCCCCCTCCCCCCCCGCCGCGCCCCTCCCAAGCCCCTCTGCCCTACGCGCTTACGTTATCACAGAATGCCCTGCTAATGGCAAGGGCAGATAATTTATGGCGCCTCGTGAATGACCGAGTGTCCCTTATACGCTTCCGGCGAAACGACACCAAGGACCCTTTCTTCGGCGTTAGAAATCGTTCCTGTTCCTTTCTTCGCTTGTTTTTTTGGGTTTGATATTTAGTACTTATCGTTGAAGCTACTTTAGATGGAAGCTAGAGTTTTAGGGTAGATTCTGAATCACCGAAAATATGTTATATATATATGGCATGGGAATTTATTCCAGGCTGATGGGCGGGATATGGGTTGGAATCTTGGCGTGGAAGTGTGAATTATTTTATTTGCTTGTATTTTTATTGGCATTGTTTTCTCTACGAGCGCTTATTCAATATGCATTCTGTATTGCTGAATTTGTATTATATAAATTGGATGGAAGAATGCAGAGGTGATGCGTAGGTTTGCTTTCCTGTTCACTTCTTTATTGAAGTTTTTGTCGGGCTTATCGATGTAATTTTTGATATTGCTTGCTGTGGTCGGTTAATGTACAGTAGCGTTTGTTATTTAAAATAGATTTACGTGTATTACATGCAGCGATGGTAAGTAGTATTTGAATTTAAGCCCTGATGTCCTGACAGCAAATGTACTTTCATCATTCCTATACTTTCCTAAATGAAAAATGTTATAATCGCACAAATTATGAAATTATTTTAAACAACGTACCTTGATCTAAGCAGATATAAAAAACAACGAAAGAAATTACATCAACATTTTTTCTTTCATTAATATCGTTAATACATTATCCAAATACCGGCCAAGAACTCATCTTAAACACTGCACCGAATAAATCACCCGCTCACCGATACCTGACATCAATAACACACCAAAGCAATGCCAGAAAATACAATTCGAGGTTGCTCAATTTCTAAAAGTACATTTACTTTCAAGATCATCCTACCTTTGGCTTTCACACACTTCCAGCCACAAATCGCTCGAACCTCTGACCAAACTCGGACGACTTTGATCCTCAGGAAAGTTCCCTAGAACCGCGCAGGGCTGATCGAGGAAGGAAGGGACGGTCTCGAAAAGCGGTTGGAAAAGGAGCACTCCCGGCGCATTCCCGCGAGTCGCGTCCTCAGAAGCGCAGAGTGCAGAAGAGGATCTCTAATGCGGCACATCATTAAGCCGGAGTCGTCTTGTCGCTGGCTCCGCCTCGTTCCTTTTTTCTCTCCCTCTTCCTTCTTCCTCGTCCAGCCGTCCTTCTCCCTTCCACATCCGGAGCCGTCCACGGCGAGGTTCTTTTTCGTGCGGCGCGGCATCCCACGCCGGGCACCTAATCTAATGGGGAAAGACACAAGCGGCACACAGAGGTGTGGGCATTTTAGGAGAAAATACCACGGCAGCCCGATTGTTACTCGGTCGTGAAGGGGGGAGGGAGGGAGGGAGGAAGAAAAAGAGAAGGAGAGAGGAAGAGGGGGAGTGAAGGAACGGAGGAGAGAGACAACGATGGCTGGTGTCGAACGAGCAGGATAAAGGGCAGTGGATCGGGGGTGGGAGGAGGGAGGGAGAGCAAGGTGGAAAGATCCTTTGAAGCAGCCGCCACCACTTGTTGGTCGATCAGCGGCCCCCTTTAAATCCGATCGCCGCTCGCCCCCTCCACCGACGTAGCTTCTTCTCCATCGACACGATAGGCGCCCTTTTAGGGGCGACCTGCGTCCCCCTGCGCGCTTCACCGGCCACGCCGGGCGTTACAGATTTTCGTTTACATTTATAAGCCCGAAACTCTCCCTGGCCGGGCTAATAAATTCCGCGGCGTTCCGTGTCGGCCCTTTAGCGCTACTGAGGCTACCGCGTCCAGCGTTATGCCGGATCACCCGTCATGGTCTCGCAGCGAGCTCTGGGAATGTACAGGGTAATTCGGCATCAACGTTGAATAATTTACGATCGCATCGTTCGCTTTAAAAGCTGAAAGAACGTTTACGTTCGGCGTGAGCGTGTACCGGATTCTCATGCTGGTTACGATGTTGATTTACACCGTGCAATTGGCGATGCCAAAGCGGTATCGAGAAATTGACAAGGCCATTCTGCTCTTCGCGATTGTAAAAAAAAGGATGGAGTAAACGTTCGAATAAATACCTGCAAAATAAGGATTTATGAGAGATAAATATTATGCGCGTGACGAAGTTTAGGTCAATCCTGAACTCGCGTATTTTAATTATCCTCGCTATCATACCTTAGCGTTGTTTCGTTGATTTATAAAATATGCGCGGTTCGTCTAACCATTTCATTCAAAACCTGCCGCTTAAAATGGCTCTCGGAACTGTGTTGTATCCCAACGCATCGTATGAATCATCGATAATGACCAGAAATTGAGCTATGAATTTGTAATACAGAATATCAAACTGCCTTGGGATGATAACTTCCCAAGGTTTATACCGAACATCACAAATCCATCGTTTCCCCGATCGATTCGCTTCGAAGCTCCGGGGGGAGGGAGCAAATCGTCGGGCTTGACCGGCTCGTGAGGTGTTTCTCTGGAAACCGAAAGATTCCTGGTTCGCGCATCGATCGACCGGGGCTAAGTCGAGTCGTATGGCGCAAAGTAATATAAAGTCTGAAGCGCGGTCATATCGCGGTCGTAAACCAGAAGGCTCTTTCGTTCCTGCCGCCCCACCCGTACTTGCGAGGGCCTTCCTTCACGTATACGCGGGGCGCGAGCCTTCGTGGTATGAAGCAATTTACATGAGGGTCGACGCGTGCCCCACCCTCGTGCCGTGGCGAGGATCCAGGATCGCCGACGACGTACGAGGCCCTTGTCGGGGTGCCAGAGCCCATTTGCCGCCAAAAAGAGAAGACGCCCAATCGGGGAGTGTGCCTGTACTACAAATATCCTTAATTTAGTTACACGCCGCCGTAATTGCGGGTTATAAGACTTCGAAATTTTGTACACGTTGCCAGTAGAATACTGGCCTACTTAGCGATTCGTTCTACACCGGACTTTTTCCATGGCAGCGCCGATTCGGGATAGAAGCGAAGTTCGTGGAAGTTTGCACCGTGAAGTCCGATATCTCTAAAAATTCCATTTATCGGTTATAATTATACTGTACATTGAGATATCCACTAATGCGATAAGCGAAAGGTGGAAATCGTAAAGTTGGTAGAAAATTCGCTCGATGGTCATGGGATTTTTATTTCGATAGAATTGAGTTTTATGTTAAGGAATAACTGAATACGGTAAAGTGGAGATGGCGATAAAGAGGTAAACGATAATTATATATTACCAGCCTTGATAGTTTAAAACCTCTGTAACTACGTGTTTATACTGGGTGCTAGCGTTTACGATTAATTATATGTGATTAAATCCGACATTGGGGCGTGCAGTTCACGTCTTAGATAATTATGTAATAACATATATATATTCAATATTGGGAAATACAAAGTCTATGAGTATACGTATAGCCAATATAACAAAAATATTTTTTGTAACCTTATTAAAATCTGTCTGCAAAGCAACTTTTTGCTCTTCATTTGGGAACTAATTCTAATATCAATAGTGCTGAATATTAAGGCGAGTATGGCTATATTCTTCGACAATAGATAGCAATTAGGTAATTTTTCTCATATACATGAAAGTAAGATGTATTTTACTTCTATATTAACAAATTTTAATTAAGTCACCTAGTCTGGTTTAGTCGTTTAGTCAGTGATTTAGTAATCTAAACAGTAAATTTAGTAATCTAAGGTAACTAAATTATCTCTTGTAATACTATTGGAATTTTTGTTAAAGGTATTGGAAGAATTACACGTCCTGCTTTTACCTAATCACTGATATCTGCGATACATCCTGCAAGACGATATCGGGCGTTCTACAGATATCGTGACCTACTTATAAATGCTTGGATGCCGTGTTTCTCAACATTTCAACCGGTCCCGTAATCAGAATGACTTTCGCATGCGAGTGCCCGGTGCTCGATTATTCGTATCGGATATCCTGGTTATTTGATACACGTTCGTGCAGACCCATTATAGACATTACATAGAAGTTCACGATGCCGGAATGAAAAATAACAGGCATTCGGATAAGATTCTTTTTGTCGAGTTAAAGGTGGCCGAACGTATATTAAAGTACAGTAATCAATCTATGAACGTTCCTCTGCATGGATACTATTTGTGACGTTAAGGAGGCAGGAGACATCGTTTCCCAGGTATGTTGCTTGTAAAATGCGAGATGGACGAGTAGACATTTAAAATTCAGCCTGAAAAGTATCGTCATTAACTTCTTTAATTTCAGTTTTCTAAATTTTTAATTTTGTTTAACACATAGATGAGCTTTTGCCGATCAAAGTGTGTCCAAACACAATATAGTTACGATCACATTTACTTATTTAATACTTACAGAATCGAGAACGGCGTCGTATTAAACTTCGAATCTCCGCGGGGCCAAAAGTGGAACCAATGTTGCATCTGGACAGAGTGGCATTAAATCGAAAAAAGCTACCGAGATAAATTGTCCGCTGGAATTTCGAGGGAATTTGCCATATGGAAGTAAAATATTTCGCAGCGAATTAGCTCCGTATTCCCCGCGATCTTAACAATATATTTTAATCGCGAGGAATACGGATTGTCCAGTTTTCACCACGAGGAGGTTGCTGTGACTGGAGACTCACCCACCCACCCCCCCTTTCGAACAAACAAGACGAACATTGATTCCAATCCTGAAGCGATCGGAGTCTAAACTCAACCGGAAAGAAAAGATAGACGAGTGATGCGCGTCGATCGCTTTATACAAAATGATTTCTTAGCGGAAAAACTTAATATTATGCTTTAACTCTAATCCTTAATATTATTTCTTGAGTCTAATACATAATACATTTTTTAAGTAAGGGGGTTGTTTCTGGGACTGAACGTTGGAGGACGATTGAAAAAGTGAGTGAAAAGGGGGAAATCGCAATGCGGTGGAAATCATACCGGGATCCGAGTGCCCGGTAGAAACGAGGGACCCTGGACGATGGGTATCCTACAACGAACTTGAACTACGGAGGCAAACCAGACACGACGCCCAGCAGCTTCCCCGGGGCAACCGTCGAGGACGTATCACCACGCCTGTAACCCTGGTCGTAGAACGAGCCGTGCACGGCCCTCCACCGTCCAAGCTCACGAATGTCTGGCAAAGCTCGGCCCGAGTACGATATCCTAATTCTATGCCCCTATTACGGAGTTTCAACAAAACGAAACTCCTGAAAACGGATACAATCACGGTTACTTATTATGTGGAAGTTATATCTAGCCGCAGTTAATTCTATATATTCTACGTTGTTTTTGCTTCTCTCTTGATCCAAAAAGATACACATGTCAATAGTATAGCGATAGACGATGTAATAGTAATTTAAATAAGGTAGAAGAAAAGTTAGGCATAAAAAGAATACAAAAAAGGAAAGGGAAAGAAAAGAAGTGAATCCTTCGTTAACCAAGCAAAAAATGATCCGGATGCGTTATTGTCGCTTTATAATAGAAGTTCAACCAAATGTGACCCCTGCGGTTGTTGAATATAAAAATTCTATGTTTCCTACTCAGCGAACTTACGCCCTTGCAATGTTCAAAAATTCCTTCAAATTTATTCTCCATCAACTTTATCCGCGATATCGATACAAATCCTATTTCATTTCACCTACTCTACACTCACGTATTTCTCACCCTCCGTTGCTAGAGTATTCTTGACCAAACCTATACAATCCGTAAAATCTTCGAATTTATAATCCATACGCCTATGTGTTGTTACATATTTTTCTAATTTACATTCGATAGATAATTCTCTCTTTCTTGTTATATATGAAAATAAGCTTCTTATAATTCGAGAAATGGAGTGATTCATTATCTTAAAAGGAAGAGTAGTCACTAGTATCTTCGAGAAAATACAAAAGGACAGAGGTTTGATCGTATCTGAAAGAACTGGTAGAAAATTCAAAAAGGGGCCCCATTCCCTCACTTCTCTCGTCCTTTGCCACCATTCTTCTTTTTCTCGGCTACGATGGCCATTATCAAACTTAATATTTTTTTGATAGGGCGGCCACGGTCTCATTTTAGTCATGTTGATCATTAATTTTGTTCGGAAAAATCTAACCAACATGTTAAACAAAATTTCAGATTTAAAAAAGTAAAAACTAAGAGAGTCATATCATTGCGTTAAGAACTGCGAAGCCATGCTTTTCTCAAAAGGAATTACACCGTATACTCCATTATGTGTCACATCACACGCTTGACTGATTTCCAGGGAAATAACATAGGTGTAGGATGTAGATGGCATATCCGCGAATACAGTGCCGCGACATTAACGAGGAAGCTCCAAATGCGATATTCATGGAATTCTTACCGTAACCACGATTTGGTCAATTTTCTATGAGCTTTTGATGCTATAAAGCGATAATGTTCATACGTACCATTAATGGTTGCGCGCGTATTTCGCTTGAACAACTGTTACAGAAGAGTAATTACAATATACATTTCTACAATATATTTTAGGTCGACTGACATTAGCAGTCATATTTACACTGTAACCAAGCGAAAGAAAAAGGTTGCATCATATTCTTCCTCAATTATTCTTCACCGTATATCATCGTGGTCTCGTTTATTCGGCATCCCATTTAAATACCTCTACTCCAAATATTTTTGATTCCTATTTAAATATTCCACTCTATATGAATCGCCGAAACGCCTATCCGAGTATGACACAAGCTCGAGCTACGTATGAAGTCTAAGCAACAGCGAGGTTTGATCCCCGAAATCTTTGTTCGGACAAACAGTAGGAATTGTTAAATCCGGGGGACGCTTCTGCGGATATGGAAGGTTCGTCGGTCGCCCACTTGGCCGGTTTCGAGTAGCGCGGATCGGCACGGAAGCCGTTTCGTAAGGACTACCTATCTATACGCGACGTGTACTCGATAATGTCCGGACAAAGTGTTGTCGGCGGTGTCGGGCAGATTACACGAATACTCGAAAAGTGCCACCTGAGAGGCGGAGGTGCGCCGCCAAGGTCGGAAAAGGGAGGGAAGACGGCCATGTTGAAAGGGTGGGATGGTGAGAAACAGAGAGAGAGAAAGAGAGAGAGAGAGTAAAAGCGGGGTGGGGGAGAGGGAGAGAGAGAGAGGGAGGAAGAGAGAGAGGGAGAGAGAGAGAGAGAGAGAGGAGCGGGAGAGGCGCCGGTGAGTCGCGTCTTCGGTCGAAGGAGAGAAACCACGAGGAGAGACCTTTGTGCGATCACGGCGCGGTGTCGAGAGTGAGCACCATCTTGTTAACAGCCCAGTTCTTTTTCCATCGGCGTCGACTGCGATAGGCCTGCGGGACCACGGTGGGCGTTCTTCCTCGTCTTCCTATTTTGTCCACTCGCCCATGCTCCGCCTCGCGTTGGTAGCCCCGGTACTCCTGCACGTGTGATCGCCGTGAACCAAGGCGCACCGGTTCCCTTATACGACCGTAACTCCCAACCAGTTCTCTCCTCGTGTTTTCCACCGTGTACCCTTCGACATGCGGGTATTTGTTTCGCGGAACGTGTGCTGGTACCGCCCGTCGACCAGGAGACCGGGACCTCGGTATCACCCTTTTGCGGTGATCAAAAGACCGAAGGATATCGAGATATCGTATACGCCTCTCGTATGCGGTCCCGAGCCGTATTTATTTCATTCTAGAGCCCGATATCGCGTATCGCCTATCGTCTCGGTATCGGTGAGAACGATGGGACCTGCCTGACTATTAGGCGGACTGGAAAAAGTCCTGGACTTTCACCGAGGAATCGGTTGGAAATATTGGAAACTAATGTTTCCTATCATACTCGAGCTTTGTAGGATTTCGTGGAAAGCGGATTGGAGACTTTTAGGATTGGGAGGTTATGATATTGTATATAGGATTTTTGAGAGACTATTAGGATGTTCGTAGATACCGATGAATGTGCACGTCTGCTGGTCGTGGTTTCCAACTCCGAAGGTCACTCGTCCAACGGTATTAATCCACCGACATTACGCGATAGCGATCACCAATTTCTATCGGCACATAATATCATTCGTCCCACCGGTGCTTTCTTCGAGCGTACAGGCCGATGAGCAGACCGATAAGGTCACGTTCGGGTTTATCATGCTGTTACCTTATAAGTATTCATATGTAGGTACAAAAAAGTGAGCAAACTGGAAGGATTATACGGCGGGCTTACATATCCGGCCCAACCCTGTCCCTCTTTTACGACTGACACAGAAGAACCGCCAATTACGATCCGATGAACGTCAGTCACGCAATTGCCGGAACGATACGCGTTATCCAAACCTATCGATTTCCAGGATGTTTCCATTGGGTCCGGTACTTTTATGGGGCAGCTGCAGTTAACCTTGATAAGTCGTTCACCAGCTGCGACCGATGGAAGCGTTGGGACACAAACACGGCTCAGAGAGGCGCGTAGCAGGCGGCGACAAAACCAAGGAATAAGGGAAGATACACATCCATTACCATCAGCATGCAAATTAGATCGAGGATTACCGCAAATCCTTTCGTAACAATCCTCTGCGCCGCGAATGAGGTTCCACGGAGGGCCCACGCAGGGTAAGTCCTGGACGAAACGAGGCTGGATCCCGTGGAAAAGGGAGAAAGGTACTCGCGAAGAGAGGGAGAGAGTAACGGGCCAAGGGGAATCCTTGGAAAATGTAGATTCGAGGGGAAAAGAGAGACGGATAGAGATTTGTCGTAAACTCTTAACGAAACTTAATTATCGCCGGGCGTTGCTATCGAGCTGACTAACCGCCGAACGAGTATCATGTAGCGCACGAATGTTTCTCTCGGATCGAACGATCAATATGCTAATTACAAAACTCCTGAAAAACGTAGAGAATTATGCGATCTTGGAATGCGCCGGCTTCTAGGGAATACCGATTTGGGGATTGATCGAACATTGCTTAATATCAGCATAAGGATATCGACGTTTTATGATAAATCAGTTTGTTTCTATATATGTATGAAGATTTTATTAAAATTCCAAGTATTAATAGCTATGTTCTAATTGATGCATTCGTTACATGTTTCGCTTTTTTTTTTATCATGCGAAGAACATACCTTATTAAACCGATACGGCGCGAGATGATGTCTTCTAATTTGTAATTAAGAGAAGTACAATCCTTATCGTTTCGAGGTATTTTCAATTTTAAATATGTAAGGGAGAAGTTGAAGGCAAGCGACTATTATACTTTACACGTACATTGATTACAATAATTATGTCAGAAAGTAAACGTAACCAACGGAAGTGGATAACGATCCTACCTCCTTAACATTTTATCTACGGCGCCATTTGCACGCATTTATTTCTCAGTCTGGGTAATTTCAACCTCTGTAAAGCAAGCACGCTGTGGAATTAATCCGAGTATTAATATTTCCATTGCAATTTGATAAAACATACCCCTCATGTTCGTCGTTATCAATAATTATAGAACGATCATTTACGATAGCATATACAATTAAGTGTAGCAACGACCATTCCGTGATTTAAGGAGAAGCACAGAAGAAACAGTGTTCAGTCACTTTTGATTTACCATAAAAATAAAAATTTATAAATCGGTATTTAGTAAGTAGTTTTAAATTGATTAAAGAAACAAAATTTTCCATCAAAAGTATTATCCCAATAATGACAACTTTTTGAAAAAGCTTGACGATTTCATTGCATTTGTTCTTTATTGTAAAGCAATTGGTGAATTGGTGAAGTGTGAAAAATTAGGCAAGATAAATAGTTACGTATTAACTATAGTAAACCAAGTATGAAGGGCTTATTGTTATATTCATATCAAACGTGTTGACGTAATAATAGCATTAAGAAAATCAAGTATGCCCCTCAAAGTTTATCGATAATATTGGATATTTCAGTTCTCCGTACAAGATGCGCCGACATTTCTACGTATATGTGTAAACGCTTATCTCATTATTTGTGTCCTCTGCAACGTACTATTAGATACACGCTCGTGCGTATTCGCAGCTATTAAACAGTTCGTATATTTAAGTTTCACGTTTATGTACGTGAGAACGGCTAGCGTTCTTCGGATACACGGCATCAACGAGTATCGTTACATTTACCACAGTAGTCGGGCTGTACTCCTTCCAGTGACCACCTTTTCCACGCTCGTTCAAGCCGGACGAACCAGTGACACAGTTTCTTTCTCCTTTCGAAATAAAGGCCCTCTGTTCTCGAAAGACAAATTCTAACGTACCAGCGATTGGCGAACCTGCGGCATAAATCTCAATTTCAGTAGCATTAATACGAAACAAGAGCGGGCATTGAGATCGGTACGGGAGTTTACACCCTGGTATCTCATTCGTCGGCCTTTGCCTCCATTCGAGAGAAGTCCAATTCATAATGTTTTCAGTTTAGAACTCTTTAAAGATTAGTATGAGAATGTCTTAAATATAATATTGCGTGTAACCGAAAATTCTTATCAGATAAGACATTAACAGATATCTTCATCGTTTTCTCAGGTTTCGAATAACATTTCTGTTTCATTTTCGACAAATTTCCACTTATCTCAGAGAAAAACTTCATTTGATTTTATACGTTTTCTACTAAACGTGTATCTCATATAAAAAATCGCCATAAAGTATATGACTTCACTGAGTATTCTAGTTTTCGATGCTATCAACTTCTTTTTTATCGATTAAAATAACATATCTAACAATCTGCGTGATACAACAAAATAACACAGATAAAGTGGACCGACCCACTATTTACCACCTTATACTATTTTTATTCGTTGACATCGACTAGTTATTTAGCCTCGAACATATCGTTTAAACTGCGTTTCCTACTCTGGCATCTACGCTATATGAAAGCTCCATGAAAGATGGGCGCGATTCGATGACGAGTCTTGCTCATTCTGCGACGATTCAAATATTTCTGGCTTATTTTAGCAGACGTCCGAATCGAGAAAAACAACAACGCTTTCTGGTTTGTCTAATAACAAAAGCGGAAGACCGCATCCGCCATTTGTTCGGTCGGCTCGCGCATACTTCATTCAGCAGTCACGACATCGCCTTGCTCGCTCCTCGCTCCCGTCTTTCTCTCGTTATCGTAGAACTTTATGGTTATTGTTGTCGTGTCGACGTACACGCTTGTTGAACAGCAACAGCAGCTGGCACGGAACTCGCGCGTATGCTTAAAGCGTTACCGACCGATTGCAGAGATCTCATCGTTTCGCGGTGTATCGCTGAGCAACAAGGCGATAGGAGATTTTCGAATGGTATTGAATTACAGATAATATTAACGGGCATGAACAAGAGAGCCTATGATATAAATGAAGATAAACACGAAGCAATCAACGCTAACAAGGAATAACAAAGATATTCGAGTTTCTAATAAAGAAACATTTGTAAAGACGAAGACGGTAAGACTTACATCGATATGGTTTTATGAAATAATTGCAAGAATGACACTCCGGTATTCAAGAGTATTTAAATAATTATAAAAATATAGGAACTTCCTTGAACTTTGCCTGAAATATATATATATAAATCAAATACTTATACTATTAAAATTAATGCTGTGCTTTAAATATCATTCTGAGATATTCCAAACCTTGCGTTTTTATATATCTCTAATAAAAAATAGAGCTATTTGAAATTTGTATATGCACAAAACTGAAAGTGCACCAAAGTTGTACACATCGCAGCGTGTAATAGTTCTTGTTTGAAATACCGACTGATCCTGTGAGTCGGAAAAACGCGAGGTGTTATTGCTGTACGGGCACAGTTTACGGTAGCGTGTACGAGATGCGTGTATCTATCCGGTCGGCTGTGAGAAAGAAGAAAGCCGGTAGCCAAAACTGTCGATGCATCGGTCGCTCTCGAGGGCGAGAACAAAACTGGATCTATAAAGATGAGACGCGGAATGAAGATCCATTCCTGAGTCGCGAGACATGATCATATTTTGCAGTTTCATCGGAAAATCAAAGAAGACGACCAAGTTTCAGGAAAGATCTGGACAAATAGCATAATTAGTAGAAGGTAGGCACCTGCCTCGACTAGTTTGCGAAGTACCTGTTGTAATTACGGATAAGTCCACCTTGAACTCGTTCCGTGCATCGACTATCAGCGATGAGTATTTTTCTCAATAATATCAGCTCGGACTGTGCGAGAGGCCTTGCTTCTCTGACGCTCGTTAAAGTCGGATGAAAAAGGAGATCGAAGTAACTCGCGTGTATCGCCATGATACGATGGATCTGTCGAGATAGGAGTGCTTTAATTCCGCTCCTGCGATTTTTCCTGATATTCAAAAACTTGATGATCGTGCCTGCGTTGATACCTGGATTATTACGATATGTTCGGAAGCGGGTTTCCAAACGTAGTTGATTAGACTACATATTAATCTATTATTTGCCATTGTTTCTTTCTTGGGACGATTCTTTTTTATTTATTTCTACCTAAGCAATAGAACGTTTAGTTTCGATTGTTGTAGCTAAATGTTGTACTGACTGTTATAAAAGTTACAAACTCGATAAAAATATTTGTTCTCTAATTAGCTTATTATAGAACATGAATTAATTAGTGGAGTATTTAGGTTTGCACTTGGCTTTGGCATATAATGGGTTAATAAAGATCAGTCCTATAAGCTTTATCGTTTTTGACATAGTCGTTACGATGTGAAAAGAGCGCACATATTATCGAACATTATGTAACAAGGAAAACGGTAAGACACATTGTAACGTGTTTACATTATAATGAAATTTACATTACAAGAGAAACATGGTTGAAAGTACTTTTACATAAATGTGACATTATTGTGTAAATTGAATATAAATAGAATTATACGTGTATACAAGAGAAACTTATAATATTTATAATATGAAAGTCAATTAATGAAATTTTATTCGGTCCAGAAGCATAGCAATACTTTTATTAATAAAAGTAAGAAAAAGAATACCTCAGGCAGACATTTGATCCGTAATATGAATTCTAGTTATATTCGATATATTATTGTAAAATTGACACGTTACAGGTGCTAACAAAGAACTACGCGTAATTACGTCTCGTTATGTAATGAAATGCGTAAGGAGTTTAAAAACTTTATCTACCCTACTTGGGACGAGGAAGTTGTGATAAAAGGAAAAGTTAAAAGCGGTAACAGACTCTTTTACTCTATTATTTTCCTTTTTTTCCACACTTGCAATTTATACAACGCAGATATCTGAAAATAGCTGCTAATTGGTCGATAAAGCGACATGTTTCCGTTTTAAATTGCATTTAACTGTTTTATGCAAATTCCGAAAGTTTAATCAAAAATGTAAATCGAGGTACATTCCGCAAACGATGCAGCATTTCGATATCGGTATACACCCACTTTAAGTATGAATACATTAGAATAATAACCACACCGCTACTTTATTTGTACAGAATACAAGGAGAAATAAATAAATGCTCCGAAGCATTTAGTATCTCACTCACTTTCTCACTGTGCATCCATTATATTATATTGACTTTTACGAAAACAATGAATATAGGATATTTTCAAACACTTTTTGTCTGAATATTTTCGAATATTCATTTTTTGTTTTGCTTCTCTCAATACTTTGACGTCTCAATTTGGTGACTTTGCTATTTGCTATTTTTCTTACAAGTAAATTACGTACGTACACCTTACATAGTATCTGCATAACAGTTAAATAACTTGTAAGGTGGAGAAAGAAATATCTTTTTTTTAATGAAAGTTTGGTACTCTAATGAACGGGTTTGTCATGGAAGCGAATATAAAACTTATGCTGGAGAATGACATTTTGCGGAGACTTGGTGAGCTTTCATTATACGGCGATAGCGATGAGAAAAAGGGTGAACGATATTAGCTTTACGTAAAGTCAATAATGGATGTTTGAGCGATAACGGGGTCTTGGCGGGCATAAGAAGTTGCGAAAAGCATAATCGTGATCCGAGGGAGAGTTTTCATTAGAACCGACCTTGTCAACGACACGCCCTCGATAAAGCAAGGGAAGAAACGATGAGATTAAGGTTGCAATTTGGGCCCCGGTATACGATAAATAACTAATACTAATGGCTTGATATCCACACAATGATCATTTCTGTCTCTATGGATTATTTTATATTTTTTCCGTATATGAATAAGCCATATTAATGATTATATATGCGTCCGATATTTATTTTTGTTTCTGCGGATAATTTTATTTTGCTTCCTCATATTAATAATTCAGACTTATGACTTAATATCCAAGGGATTATTATTTCTATTTTCGTCTATAATTCGGTTTTTCGTTCATCGCGATTGCCGTGTCAAACATTGCGGTTGGAAATTATTCCTCTCAGTTTTCTTTACTTTGGCATCAGTAGGATATGTAGGCAAATGTTACGCAAGCTGAAGAATATCGTTGTTTTAACGTAAAACTTCGTAACGGAATTCTAAATAAGATTTCCTTCTTCTCGATCCCTAAAATACATTATATGCAAATAAAGGCTACAAAAATCTTTTCATACACTTTTTTGAACTATCTATTACTTAGTAAATGAATGATTCTTCATAAACAAATTTTTTGATCGTATATTTTTGTATTACTGTGAATAAGACATGAACACAGAAAAATTAGTAATACCAAGTTATATAATATTGTATGAACATAAATGAAAAGAATATTTTCGGCATCAGCCACAAGGGGACAGTTTTAAATGATTTCGCAATCATTAATTTCATTCGATCAATAATTCATTCAATAATTACTTGCACGCGCTTCATGCACAAAAGAATATAAAGGATAAAAATGATGACAAACATTCGAATGATATAAGTTTCTATAAAATTAGTTTAATGCGTAATACCTTGATTAATTTGTCCAAATTATCGAATCTTGTTATATTTTTATATAAATCCGGGGGAAAATAAATTGTCCAAGTAGCACGCCGCTGATTGTAACAAGCCATAGCTTAATCGCTTATAAATATAGGAAGCACGGAGCGGACCGCAGGAGGCGCATGGGCCAAATAAATTTCTGCTCGAGCAAGAATTTACGGCGACATTCCTTAACGAAGGATGGTTAATGATTCTCAGGATTTCCGTTATCAAAGGGTAAAAGCAAAGGGCGCTAGAAGCAAAAGTGGCGAGTGGTGCGGACATTGGACCAAGTCCAAACTGTTCTGTGGGCTATAAAGCACGAGGAAAGTCCTTGAGGTGTGTCCATTAAGCTTCGGGCAAACAAACTCGAAGAGCGTCAACGACCGGCACTTCGCCCGTAATATATTACGACGTGACTAACGCACGCTAAATCGCGACCAGTTAAGCCACGTCTATACGCCCTTGTCAGATTGTATTTTATAAGTAAACAGATCGAGGAGATTTATTTTATGCGGGACAGTCGGACTCGTGGGATCTTATCTTCGAAATTATAAATCCACGATGCAAGGGACGGTAATAAAGCATTCGAAAGGGCCCGAATGTCGTCCTTCCAATACAGTTTACAGATCTTATTAGATTATTACATTACGATCATAATAGATTGCAAATAATTGATAAAGTATTCAATCACCTGGTACTATATTCATTGATCGATCTGAAAAAAGTAATATTTGGAAATTCTTTTCTTCTTGCTCGTGATCTTTAGCAAATGTATATGTATATATTATATACGTTAATATACAGTTTACAAGTTATATTGAGGAACATTCAACTGTAGTGCGAGTTGTAAAATACAATTAGCACGTTTTTTAATAAAAATGTATGCAATAAAAAAAGTATTCGTAATTGAAAATACGAATGGTGGTTGCTTAAACGGATAGAATTTATCCGCTCAATGTGAGTGTATTGAAAAATGATCCTGTTTAAAAACGGAAGTGCTTGCCGGAGAGCCGACGTCCTTGTTTTACAACCTTTGTATCCATTACAGGGCCAAAGTGATACAAGTGAATATTGCTATATTCAAAATTCCATGCTTCCTGTACTATATCGATGCCTATAAATAATGGTAAATCCAGCTGTGAAGTAGATTGGAAGTTCCTGTATATTCATGAATGATAAAATGTGCCGCGCTCTGAGTTTCCTAAGATTAATGTATGCACAAATTTATATTGTACCGGACCTAAACGCCGAGTTGTTTTCGACGGCATGCCAGGGGGTAATTTTACCGCTCACTAGCATCGTGTACAATGTACGCGCCATTATCATCTAATTATTCGATAGCGTTAATTACGTTATGCAGCAGTCTTATGAGCTGCTTCTCATTTCGTGGAACAAACATTGTGTAAGAGTGATACGTATTGCTTAGCAAGTCAAATTCATAACCTACAGGAAAAGGTGTCGTGGGAAACTAAAATCGGTCTTTTGTAGTAAGAGTATTTGTATTTCATTTGTTGCAAATAGTATGCCACATAAACATGAAATATGATTAACCGATCGGGAAACAGAAATGGCATACCAAACGTTACTTTGCTTAGATAATAAAAGTATACAAATCTTTTAATGTAACCAGACCGTAAATTAGATACACAAACGAATCCGTAAAATAATACGAGGTAATTAAACCGTACTTCATTTTTGTAATTCTATGCAGAATTACGTCGTAGCACAAAGTGTAATTCTTTCCAACTACGATACTCGAATAACATTTTCGCCGCGAATAACATGTGCCGTGAGAACCTACCGTTGTATGATAAAAAAACTACCGTCGTGTCCAAAAATAAAGCACGATAAGCGAACAGAAGAGATTGAAAAAACTAGAAGAAAGGGCGTTATCAAATTGACCGATCAATCTAAACCAATTCCTAAGCACAGACTGATGCTTCAAAAATAAATCAAGTCTTGAAAAAACACAGACTTCTTCCACTGATGGTGATTTACTGATTAAAAAAACCTTGTTTTTCTGTAATGCTCAATGATACAAAAGACATTTTGACTCCCTACTATAATCCTTTCCAATGCATATTCAGCATACAATTCCAGTACGTGATTTGCAGCTACGAACACTGCTAACGCTTAAATTTTTGACGCAACTGTATGTTTTGTCTTTTCTTCCAGCTTTTAAGAATATTCAGGTTCACGGACGTGTCAGCGGTTAAAAAATCTAATGCAAGGCGTTTGCACATTGTATCGACTTCTCCGACTAGTCGCTTTGTATGCGTACAGAGCCGGGTCAGAGGTCGCGGGACGAATCGAAGACCCGGATTTCAGGTTGGCATTGGGGAAGAACATGAGGCGCTTGCGGTCTCATATCCGATGGCCGCGAGGCGAATGAGCAGCGTGCACGATCGTCGAGGATGTAGGCATGTACCTGGACGATGCTCGTAACTGTGAGGTCGCTGTCGAAGATTGTCGAAGGTTCAACGAGAAAAGGGAACCGCGAGGATCTTCGTGCAACGGAAATTCCTCTGAAGAATGGACAAGCTCTGCTTACGTTAACTGTTGCGTCTCATTAAAAAAAAAAAAAACAGCGGTAATTAACCTCATTTTGTTAACAGAGTTTACCGATTAATTATGGAATTGTCGAATATGTTTCGCCAAATACCTTGCCACATTGAATACTGAAAAATCAGCGATTACATTTGAAGCTTCCCGATGAATTATTAATTATTATTTATTTTATTACATATATTAAATACAGAAAAAAAGGTGCACTTAATTTCGTAATTTACAAAATGCGCGAATTTTCTATCCAAGAACCACGACACAAATAATAAATGGGTAGTCATAGAATAGCTCGACTATCCCCAAAACTATAGACCACTAAATTTCCCATTCTATCTGCACATAAAAGTAAGCGGCTACACCTAAAGATATTCGCCCAATTGCACGATCAAGAAACCCCCTTACAAATCTATCCGTCGCTTTTAACCCACTTCGCAACAAACTATTTTACGCTGCAACTTCCATTCACATTGCACACAATTCCTCACAAACAACCGTATATAAAGTAGCAAGAATGAAGCAAAAGGTTCGAGATTTCGCTAGGAACGGACCGAATTTCGACTTGACATTGGAAAGGCACCCGATGCGGTCACGGTCTCGTGTCGACGCTGTAGGCATGTACCTGGACGACGCTCGTAACCGTGAGGGGTCGTTTTCGAAGACCATCGAAGGTTCAACGAGAGAGAAGAGCCGCGAGGTCGCCGGTGCACCGGGGATTCCCCTGGAAAATTTACGAGCCCGGCGCCAATCGTCGATAATCGTACTCCGATCGCCGATAATCGAATATATATCTGCCCCCGCCGACCCCTCGTAAATTATACCGGCAGCGAGAGGCCGCGCGGTGTGCATTTCCGCGTGTGTAATGCGCCGTACACATCGCGGAATGGAACAGTCGCGTACGCGCTCGCGCGCGCCTGGTGCAAATTCACGATTGCCGGCCAGGCGTTACCGGAATACCGAGGGCACCTCTTTTGATTATGCCGCGATTTACACGTATGTTCTTGCACGGGAGTATTGGCGATTCGTTTCTGGGTAGCGCGCGGTTTATATCGGCGAGTTGAGCGTACATCGCGATTTATAAGTCGCTTATTTTGTTGTCCGTTTAAAGCGGGCCCGGCGAGTCGAAATTGCACCACGGGTCCCATTAACGAGCTAAACATCGCAAACGATTGCGCGTGAATAAGAATAATGGAATTTTTTTTCAATATCGGCTTGAAAACTGGATTTAAAGCGTATTTGTGTTTATTGAATTTCATTGTAAATAATATGTTCTTCTGTGCCTAGGTGATTATATTGGATGCGGAAGTACAGTGAAGGTGTACCGATTGGTGTAATTGTGAAAAAAATACAATTCTGAAATTATTGTAGATATAAAAAAAGCATGCGCTTAATAAAGAACAAAATGTTTTGTGGTGATGAACATCAAATAAAAATAGAAATACCCGATGCCTAAAAAAAACACTGTCATATATAGCCATATAATACTGGTTTAAAAAATTCTTGATGACTGACCAATTTCAGGAATACGCATATCTAAATATGATCGATTTATTGCATTCCGTGCGGTAGGATTTTATCGTTACATTTACGTCTACGTTCGTATATATTTTTTTTTTACGAAAATATGGGGAGAGACTTAATTTGATTAGATTGCAACTTATATCAATGTCCTTACTGCAGCGAAAGTGTTGCGTGTCCAGAACTAGGCCTATCTGCACTGATTCATTTTTGTTTTTAAACTGGAAATACATTCGAACCAACTTTTATTTCAACTTATTTACCAACTTATTTATTTCAGCAGTTATAAACTCATATACTTATCTTTCCAAGATTTCCTTCTTAGTAATTATTTTCTACGTGCATATAATTGTATGTGAATGCAAAACTATTTCATTTGGATTTTTTGAATACTCAATTTCTAAATTCCTGGATTTGTGTCAGTGATATTACATCATATCTCCTTAGCGTCTGAGAAAAGGCAAAACAGAGTTATATATCATACGAAAAAAAATATAATCGATGGCGTGAGCGTGCACGCAATCACATAGCAAACCCACGCATGTAGTTCTGATAAGCGGCACTGTACAACCCAGAATTTTGCACCGAAACTTTTCCTGGCTCCATAAACAAATTCTTTTAATACCCGTGGCCAGGCATATCGATGATTAGCAATTTTTCTGGGATATCTAGAAATAATATAAACATGGAGGTTTTGAAGAAGCACGATTGACTGTACAAAAAATCATATTTAGGAAGTAAATATATATAGTCTTAGCGCAACAATTTTCAGTTAATAAAATTCCAAGGAAAATACGCACAAATTGTTGTAAGTCATAATAGATTTTTTAGATCTTCGTAGTAATTTCTAAATAACTGGAGTATTATTTAACTTCGTGAAACTTATCTAGGCATTAAAGGGATCAAATTTCATATTCATGGAATTACTGCCCGTGTCATAAACTTAATATCCCAGAAACACATTTCGTATTCGTTCCTAAGCTACAAGGTGGCAGTTAATTGAAAATAGTCGTGTTATGAGAGCGTTACGGTACATTTGCATGCGCAGGTTATCATAGGCATACATGAATCACTCTGTTCTAAAAAATTCTAACGCTCTAATGAGAAATTGCACAAGCAATCGTGTCACGAGAGAGCAACATACAAATCGTGTCAAGTACATTTTGTCACGCGATCATGACTCGCAGCAAAATGACTGCCATTCGATTCGTATTTCTATGATCACACTTTCTAAGCTCTCCGCTACGTTGCGCTCTTAATGTGGAATGTCCAAAATATTTGGCAACGTCCAAATTATCTGTAAGTAAGGTTTAAAACGAATTTTAAATTATTCCTTAATAGAATAATACATGTGCGATCGACAGCCCATCAAGAAGATCGATGCATTTTATTTAACGAGAAAGTAAAACGTTTTGATGTAATTCTGATAATTAATCAATAATACCTTAATAATAAATTGATTGATTATCAACAAAGATATGTATATAAATATCTTTCTAATCGCTCAGTTCGCATAAAAATATTATTCTATATATTTGTTCCATGCTCTTATTATTTTTCAAACCTATATCCAATTCCTATACACGTCCTATGAAAAATACGTTAATACACTCATAAGGTTTTATTGTTCTCATACGTAAAATGTTCTTTATAAGAAATGCAATCGATAAATTCATGATTGCGTTAGCCAGACTCTTAGAGCAGGTCTCTGAAGATATGCGATTCCTTACATATACGGTACTTGGAATTCTGGATCTTAAAACATCAACCCGTCATTGGATCGTAAAGACAACATAAACATAACGCTTGTGAAGTGGGCCACGTGCACGTCTCCTTCTGAGCACAAAAAAGCATCTATACTTTTTCACCCTCCAATTCTCAACTCCACCTCAAGGAGAGCCACACTTAATCGCACATAAGGCTATATTCAAATATTGTATTTTTCTTGACATAACTGCGGAAGTCCGCCTCAAAGCAGGCATGTCTTTAGCAGGTGTACCAAACGACGGTATAGCGATAGCCAACATTTGAATACAAATTTATTATCAGCGGTCGTGAATTATATGAGGAAAATTTTTGCGCGACGATGAAAAATTTAAGCATCAATGGGTTAAATACTTATGAGCTACGTTATGCTCATAACATGATTGTTTTATGTGAAGTGTCTAAATAATTGTGAAATTATTTTATGATAGTTTCTCGGATCGGAGAAGAATCGAGATCGACGCAGCATAGACGAATATTGTCCTTGTCCTTTGGACACTGTTCTGCTAGCATGTGTCAAGTGGCCCAGGAAAGTAAGTATGTACAAACGCGTTTACGCCATCGTTAAGCACCCGTGTACACGTGCATATCCGGACGGCACCATTCAGAACGCATCGGCGTGTCGCGTGTACGCACTCTCGTGGAACGTGATGCAATTAGAAGATTTTTCCCCGCTGGCTGCAGCCCCTGGATTTTCAAAAGAGTGCCCCCGCGACCCTAGAAAATCCCCTCTCTTTTGTGCGCCAACGTATCTTTTATCCTGAGTCAAAAGGAATCAGAGAATCTCACGCGCAAGACAACAGCGTGCAAAATCATGGATAGAAGGTTGTAACAGAAATGCGTTTTCTGGCGTGAAAGTGTGAGTGTAAAACAATATCGTGAGTTATGAAACATCTCGATGTTGGCAGAATGAAAATTCGCGAGAGAATTTACTTCATCGTCAGATTTAAAATAATAATTATTTAACATCGCGATATAATATATTTAACTCTTCAAAACGGTCATTCACTAAACGATCGTCCCAGGGTTCAGAATTAAAAGCGTCGAGTGATTTATTATTTAACGTATCGACGACAACCTGTATAGATTACAGAAGATTACCGAAAGAAACAAAGGAAAACGAAAAGCGAGGTGTTCTCCTCCGTTCTGGTTTTCACGTCTGGTTAATGTCGCCGGGCCTCTCCTGGTGGACTTATCGGAGTTTACGTTAAATCGGCGCATCCAACAGCCAAGACGGTTTATCTCGCCGATAAATAACGGGTCGGCCGAGGGCCGGAGTCGTTCGTGTTCTCCTCGAACGAGAAGCACCACTTCTCGCGTCATTATTGTTCCCGAAAGTCTGCGCCTCGATTATCTCCCCAGGAGGAGAGAGACCCTCTCAATGAGAAATGTCCCTCTCTAATCTGAAAACGGGCCCGCAATTTTATCTAGCGCATCCCAATCGCTCCTTATATTTGATACTCTTTCGTCCTTTTGTTCTTTTCTGGTCGTCGTAACCGTGTTTTTTTTCTCGTGAGATGGTCTAACCCACGATAACCCGGGCTTTGATTATTCTCATTTGGTAAACTGGTACCAGGCTAAAATTCAATCGAGAATCAAATCACTGGTTCGAAGAAGTGCTTTGCGCGACTCAGAGAAACGATTCAATGTGCGTAACAATCGCTTCGCTCACGTGTTTGTGATCGTGATGGGTCAGATCTATGGTACACAGGCGTGCGGATGATAAGTTACATCCTTAATTTGTTTCAAACAAATAGTCTTCTTGGAGTGTTTCTTTTATTTGATGACTTTTGTGGAATAGCAAACGTATCTTCGCGTTCTACTTGTCGACTTGTTATTGATTAGCTTAGTCGATATTACTTTCAGACAAAAGGGGGAGAGTGAGATGGTGAGAGATATTGTGCTTACTAGCGAGTACTTATCCTGTAAGAAATGAAATATAATATTTTCCAGTCTTTCCAAAAATCTTATATCAGCACGTAACATTGTGTATACTCGTGCCGGGAAGAAACACGTATTTTGAGAACACAGTGCTCGCTGGTCGCAAGAAATGTGCGAGCTATTCGTTTGACGGCGAAGCATAAATCCGGAACGCAGTGCGATTCTCTTGGCCTGTCACCTTTGTCATTTGTTGCTTATAAATACCAGCCGACCGTGGGGTTTATTCCCGTTTTCCGCGACGCTTTCCGGAGGGTTTCTTTCGTGCCAATGTCCCCGGATAGACTCATAAATAGACGGACACGCTTAACTTCCTTCGTTCCTTTTCGCCGTGATTTCGTTGGTAGAATCCGAATCTCACATGGATTTTGTACGTCTATCACGTGTAATTGATTATATAAATTCCTTAATTTAATTCGATCACCTGGCTATGTAAATACCGTCTATCGACAACTTATTCTTACTTTTCATCGACCAGTCGAATTATGGAGAGATGCGTTAAGAGCAGTTAAAAATCAAAAGACAATAAAGATATTTATGCAATTGTGGTGATTTTTTTATCCAGTGCTGAAAATGTGTCCCATACGTGTACTTTGATTATTACTTTATTATAGACGGGGTATATTTTTATATATGCTTTACCAAGTATTATTACTATACGAAAAATAATTGTTTGATAAGATATTAGGCATAATATGTACAGCATATAAATTTAAAATAGATCAAGTTAAAAAAAATGTGCTTAGAAGATTCATATGAAATTTTTTGTAATGTACTTACTCTTTATGTCTAAATAAAAATACAAAAAAAACATTTTTTTAATATTATTTTATTAAAAAAAAGAAACAATATATTTTGGTGATTTACCTTCAAAATTATACGCCGCTGTTATTTATATCCATCAGACTTGAACTCCAACTTTTCAAAATAGCTAATAGGTTATCGTAGGTAAAGATGCATCAAAATCTCTGTATATTGATGGATGATCGTTAGAAAGTATTCAGAGAATAGTAAAATATGCTACTACTTATTTTTCCTTAAAAAAAAAAAAAAAAAAACTGACGTTGAACACGACGAATATAATAATATAATTTACCATTACCGTTGCACCTTTTGGAAACAAAGTGCGCGCGCTGGCGATTTCATTAACTCGCAAAAACATGTAATAAAATCGAGCAATATTCATGAGCCTCCATTGAGAGTTCGCCGACTATTTCATTATGCGCGGGTGTAACGCACGGATAGGCGAAAAGCGCACGAATAAGCGAAACAGCGGGGATTCGCGCTGCTTTGCGTTACACGCTAGTACCGAAGGATTGAAAAAAGCCCGTACATACGTCACGGCGCGGTGGAAGTACACGCGTCGCGTACCATGTTGATTTCTTTTCGAAAAAGGAAATGTCGTTTCTTCTCTTATCGCGCGGTTACCCAAGATACATGGACACACGCGTGTGCGTCTCTGGCACGCCTCGTCGTGAAATCACTACGAGGTCCTACGGGCGCTGACAGACGCGGAACATGCGCTCACGAGTGTCGCCGCTTTTTGTCACTTTTACGGCCTCCGGGCCCCGAAAATATGGCCATTAAGCCTCGCCAAGAGAAACACGCTCCTTTCAAAGACTCGTAAAGACGACACGAGAGACCCGGTTCAGGGGCCAAGGAATCATATTATACGAGTTTGTTGTACACACAGTGTTTCTCGACCGGCGTCAAAAAATTGACAAGCATATTTTAAGCGCAGAGATCAACCAGGATTTTTAGAATCTCTGAGCGCCAGACAGTTTTGCTGAGAAATATGTAAGCATCCTTATTGCGAGAAACGTTTTGGACTAAAATGTTTTTGACGCTTAATATGTACCCTTTAATATATCCATCTTATATTAATACATGGATTTAGTTGAATACGATAATATTTGATTCAGTGTTTTGCGATGCTCGTTTTTTTCGTTGTATGTGTACATTCGTGATATCAGTCTATCAAATATGTGAGACAAGCAGTATCTCGTAGCAGTATTTTTAAGATCGCAGTTTTCTTCTAAGCTTAAACAATTCCAAGATGAATATGCTGATACAAAGGCTTACTACGTGTGTTTTTGTCATTTTTCTGTCTTATCAGTGAAATACGACCTTAAATGACATCATGTGCAGGATGTTCCAAAACTTCAGGAACAATCAAACATATTACATCAAAGTATTTAAAAAGAACAAATATGTCTGGGACATTGAATTTTTCAAAAATGTTTTGCTTTCGAAATACTTTTCCGGTTCGATACTTTTTTGAAAAACTCTGAAGAATTCATAAGATTATTTCACCCTATATGTGCAGATGTCTTTCGTTCGGTATCATATGATGTATTTTTTGCAGTACTTTTTACAGAATAAAGTGATTAAACTGCCGGGATCAACCAATAGGAATATATGTCTGCTGCATGTTTGCTGCAATACAATAATTCTCCAAGAAACTAAAAAGCTGTAAAATATTAAGTGAAAGACTTAAAAAATGTGCACTTTTATAACCAGCGGTTTTATTATGAAGCAAGATTCTCTTACAAGTGTCTGCAGGTATCCACTGTATTGTTTTCTGATTTGGTCGGTATAATAGAAAACCGCAACGCCTTATACAACATTTATTTAATGCCCGTTCATATTCCTTATTAATACAATGGGATGTAAACAATTATCGAATAAATATTTGAACGCTTTAATTGAAAGAATATATATCATACCTACCTACATATTAATTTATATACACACTAAACGAACCAAAGCTAAAGCTTTGGCATAATACTGAATATTTTATACGTCAGCTATTGTACTCACTAGAAATTCTGATATACAGAGGTCAAATGACGATAGAGCACTGAAGCAAACAGTGTTGTGTGTAAAACGCATTATCGACTAAATTCGCTAAGCAGTGCACACATTTGCATTGACGATCAGAACGGAAATGAAGTGATATTATAGATGTGATTTTTAATCAACCCACTTATTCATTTCGTTTGGAATACGTTTTTTATGTAGGTAACGTGCTTAGAGTAGAAACAACATTTTTATATTGTACATTAAGCTTTGAGACAATAATCTATGTTCATCTTTTCTAGTATAGCTTTAAATAATCCTTACTACATTCTTTATATGATATTTTGAAGGACTATAAAATTTGCACCACATCCTGATTTCATTTTTTTTTTAAAGGTTGGAGCTTTTTTGGCTTTTCTGTAACAAAATTATTGTAATTGCTTTTGAGTTCAACACAGAAACTAAAAGTTTTCGTATCCTTTCATGCGGTATTTCGTTAAGAACACGTTTCCATGAAATCTAAATTAGTTAGTTATTAATATCTAGTGAGTGAAGTTAAATATCAATAAACCTGCAATTCTTAATGATCGTTGCAGCAGTATCCAATTACATCTACGTTAAGACTAGAATTATAGAATTAATAATATAACCGGAGTGGAATTTATTTTCAAGAATCTCCAAATTTGTCACAGTGCATTTTCAAACGACTTACATCATTTTATTTTGATACCTTAACCATTAAATGAATCTCTACTTTTTAATTTCACATTGCTCCCTTTTCTTTTCACAGACAGTAATAGTGTATCTACATAAGTAGGTCAAAATAACTTCAACTACTTCCAATATTAAACACGTCACATTAAACACCTACAAAATACAATAAATACCTATACCTAATTCTCCTCCAATACATCGATCGGGCCATAATTTGGAAGCTCGACAATTGCGCTCGACACTCCCGCATAACTCGAAATAAATGCATAGTGTACGCATTCGTTTCGTGGAATTCAGCAAACCTATTCGCCTCTGCGTGCGGCTGAAACGGTCCGCCGACATGAAACGTTTGTTCAACGAAGTTGTTGCAGCTCGAGTAGGGTCTAAGGGCGAAATATACTCAGGCGGGGCTCACGCAGTTTACACGTACGTGCAATGTTTCCAGCTTTATCAGCCAACACACTTGACCCGAGTTTAAATCCGTCGGTTTTTGCTTGAACAACGAACGAACGAACTCTGGTCCCCCCACGCGCAAATAACGTCCTTTCAGGGCCTCGAGACAACAGCCGGCGGAATTTTAGTCACTTTTGCCCGCCTTTCTTCGGGTATACGTGTGACCATCTGTTTGACCACGGATCAACGTATTTGCGCATCGGGCGCGTGACTATCTTCGTCCGTTCGAAGCTCTCCTCCGTTCCTACACGGATGTTTCGGACCTGAATTCCTTGCGCGGTACGAATAAGAATGTAGGAATTCCGTTGCGCAGTTTATTAATCATTCGCGTGGGAAGACGCTTAGGCACGTGTTCGATTGTTGAACGACAATCGTATAATGCGTCGCTGTGACCTTCGCTCGATGTCCCGTTAATCGGTTTAAAATAGCACATCGGGAGCTTGAATAATAAATGTACACAGCATGTTGATTGGGCACATGCAAAGTTTTGTATTTTTAATCAGCGAAGCGATTATCACACGACTGGACGAGCTGTAGATCGATAGGTGTATCGTTATGAATCGAAAAGCGTGTAAATTCATCAAAGACAACGAGAAGGTCAATAGGTACGTTGCATAATGTCACGGTATAACGAATTGTTCCCTCGTTTACGGAACTGTGTCGAAAACGTTTAAATTTCCAGGTAAGATTTTATGAAGTATATGTTCTGACATTAAGATGATTAAAAGTGAGATTTTGCAGTTTGGTAGTTATAGTGTTGATATACTATATAGGATTGTGAAAAATATATAGTATATCCAGATTTTTCGAGCTTTTGCTAATACTAAACCCAGTGAGACGGTAAAAATATGCGGTCGGTGGTTTCTTAGAAAAATAACTGCACTTCCTAGAGGTGCATTTTTTAATAATTTCCATGATTTAAACCGCAGAGTGTGAATTATTCTATCGATCTGTCAACATATCTTCTTATTCCTCTTTTTCATTAAGGATATATGCGCTATACATAAATATATCCAGGAAGTGACTGGTTGGTTTAGTGTTAAACAATCCCTTATCAGTCGCTTTTAATTCTGCACAAAGCGTTGATTCGCGGAACATTGTCTAGCATTGTAATGGTACTTTACGCTTACATTGCGCATACACTAACAACCTCCTGGTATTGTCTTTTTTTCTCACGACTTACGACTAGCACACGTTCTTCGCAAACCTTTCAATTCCTTATCTTCCATTTTAGACTATCGCCGAAATAAAAAGCACGGAATACGAGGTAGGAGAAAAACAAACACGATGTTTTGAAATGCAAGAACGTAATTTACCCAAAGATCTATGTCGCGTTTCTGGTCGAGAAATAACCCGGCTGACAGGTTAAATCGCTGCGCGGCTATCGAGGGCTTATCGAAATCAATTATCGAGACGGAGACTGTGCATGATTTCGAAGCAAATGCACGGCGGATGCGCCTCGTGCAATACGTGAAATATCAGACAGGATCTACCGTCATGGCGTGCGGTAAATCAAGCCGGGGTTACCGGGCGACCGCGACCGGCGATACAGAAATACAAAGCACGCGCATTCTGATTCAGACCGCCCGTAATCGCCGTGAGCAGAACTTACGGTAGACGCAGAAACATACGTGACTCGTACAGGACGATTCAGGGAAATCGAACCTTGGGCGGACGATAAAAATCCGTTTCTGTACACCCGCAGATGCGCCCTGAAGGCATACTTTTTCTAGCAACGACCAAGTCATTTTATGATATCATATATGAAATGCAGGATATTTGATGATTTATGCGTACACTAAAATTATTGAATTTTGGGTGAGACGGATGTTGAACGGTTAATTTGAGACAGTTTTTTTTATTCTTATTTTACGTAAATTGATTTGTATTTTATGTAATTTATGTAAATGATTCGCAGTGTGTAGAATGTGTAGAGCAGTAGCAATTTCGTGGAAAATGCGAGGAGAGACGTGCTTTTATAAATTTTAGTGGAACCTTGCGCTTTCTTATATTTATGGATCGGGATTAGTTGCTCTACATCAGTAAAGGATAATTAAGTAATTTTACTAATCAAGGTGGGATTACAAGTTGACGAATTGATTGATAAATAGGTGAAATTACTGATTAAAATAGCATGGAAGGCGCTTTATATAAACAATATATACAAAATCAAGGAAACGAAGACAGGCTTAGAAAAACAAGACTATATTGGGTTCTCTCTCAAAAAAAATGCAACTACTAATCACTTAGATGGAACAAAGTGCCTTTTGGTGAATCCTGTAGAAGCGCAGAAACTTCATCGTGCAACGGCGCAGGAAGACTGACTACAACTTCCGAATATCTAGCGACTATTCACGGGCTAGCAGAAAATCGTTGGACAGGTTGATGCGCAAGAATGTTTGCGTATCTGCCCAATGACACGGCAAAATTCACCATTTCCGCTATCATACTTTATGCGAATAAAACGATAATTCAATCTCCGCGACAGCATTCATACCGATGGCTTTACAACGACACGCAGCAACAATCGACAATATCCGCTGGTACAAGAATTTCACAATAAAAACCATAAAGGAAGAAAAATGATTTTTGAGAACCATGAATTAAATTGTTATACAAGCACATTCCGTACACGTCAAAGAATAAATATGGGAAAGAACATTATATAAATATAACCTTAATTATTGGGCCACGCACCAAGTAAGCAAAAATCATTGACTTTCTCACACGCAATGTCGCTCTAAAGACTGAAATTTAATTCCATCATAATCAGATGGAGAAATCATTTTTTATTTATCTCTACCTAACCAGCGGACCTTTTAGTTCTGATCGTTGCAACCAAATATTGTACCGCCTACTATAAAAGTTACAAACTCAATAAAAATATTACTTTCCCAATTCACCTACTCTAGGGAATGAATTAATTATCGCAATTATTTAGATTTGTACTTGGCTTTGCCATACAGTAAATCAAATACGTCACGAGCAAGGAGGTTAAAATTTCCTAATACATCCATTACATAAATAAATACAAATATACAATAATTGCATACAAATAAGGAATACCAAGTTACTCCTTCACACTCCCTTTCCTACACATCGCGCAACAGTACATTTCCATAACTCCCAACACCCTCTGAAATCGTACAGCGGCAGAGGATGCTTTTTGATGAAACCTGTAGGTACGCACAAATTTCATCGTGGAACGGGTCAAGAGACTGTCTCCAGTTTGCGAATATCTGGCGGCTATCTTCCGACTATCGGAGGGTCATCGGCTAGGTTGCTGTGTAGGTATATCTACGTATACATCGAAGAGCCGGCCTGGCGAGCGAGGGCGAGAGGAGGAGAGGAGGAAGAGGCGGAAGAGGCGCGGTGGGTGAGGGATGGAAAAGTCGTGGACGACAGGAAGCGGGGCGAGGAGGCACCGGAGGAACAACGGTGTACAACGGCGGCAAAGAAGGGAGGTTAGGACAGCAGAAGGTGGGAGGTAAAGAAGAAAGAAGGCGGCCAAGGGAGGGGAGAAGGCAGAGGATGAGGCCACGCTGGGCTACAAGCTGTCGGGCGACGATAGCATCGCCTATCGACCCCTTGGATCGCCCGAAGAGGTTTTCCATGTTCTTCTTCGTTATACGATCTTGTACGAGGAGCGCTCGTACGAGGGTGTGCAGGTAACAAACACCCCCAATTATGTCAGCCTGAATTAGTAGTGGTCCAACTATTTCGAACCTAACGAGTCGCCTCCGACCGTATACCGTGTCTCCGGTTTCCTCTATCTGTCCGTCCGTCTGCCCGCCCGCCCAAAGTGTCGCGAAACGATTTTTCATTTGTCGACTCCGCGCACGGTAGTCGACTTCTCGAAATCATCCTTCATCTTTGAACCTGAAGATCGCCGGGGGAGCCCTGAGAAAGGCCCTCTGTCCTCCATGGAGATCCGCTTAAAAATCCATCCGATGCATCCTTATGAAGCCTTCTCGGTTGTGCGGGACTAAGGGAATAGAGGGAACGCAGCTGGGATAATTGCAAAAAGCTCGGATAATCCGTATTTTTTTTATTTTTTTTTAAAAGAATTTAGGTGGGAATAAAATTGCACTTGGATCTTGAAGGTGGAGTTTGCTATAATAATTTCTAAATCTTTTGATTGATTATGTGTTTTTAATGCGGGTTTCGTGTATATATACAAGCATCGAAAATTATTCGGCACGTTTACACGTTCCCCGGAATTTGAAAACGTTTAATTTCAAAAACGTAACAGCTTTGCCAACTGCAGGAATTTAATATCGATAACTGAATCTCTTCTGTATAGAAGCATACGAGATCCTTTCCGGCTTACAAAATCCGCAACTCTGATTCCATCACTTTGTGTCGGAAACAGCATTAAATCTGAAGTTATAAATGGTTCCATAAAACACTTTTACTCTTGCATCTGCAACAGCTATCTACCATCGCAAAAGTGCGATAGCAGTCTCATTTGCAGCTTGGTGAAGTAACGTAAAGATATAAAATAAGTCTCGTGACACCACAAAATCAATGATTGTTAACAAATTAGAAGAGCGACAGACCCGGATATATCTTACGGCGCAAGCCACGTGAGATTAATCGGGTCAGCGCTCGTGGCTTATGATACAAAGTTACAATTACGACAGGTTTCGCGATTGGCGAAAAATGTAATATCCGTACGATTTGCGCCTTTCCATTATCCAGTGGATGTAGACGTACCAGCTGTAAAGAAACGGAGACGACAGCTCTTTAGATACGGTGCGCCGGCGAACAAGACTTTTCCCTTTCGGACAGACGGTACCGTTTCGCCCCTATTGTGAGCGACGGTGGTATAAAACGAGAAACGTCGCCCCACCAATTTGTTGACCGCCGTTGGTGGACAGTTTTTGAGGACCCCCACCGCTCCCCTGCTGGCGCATATTTTTACTCGAACGCACCAAATGACAAACGCCGTATTCTCGAGCGACGAAGGCACGGCTAAAAGCTTTTGCCTGCAGGAGGCGAAGCCCGGTCAAGGTACGCGTTTGGTCCAACTTTCATCGTGGGATCGAGACTGAGATCGGCTCGACTGCCCTGCGACCTGCCTCGCCGCCCTGCTGGTCCATTATTGGACTGTTATTGCACCTTTTACTTTGCACAGATTCCAATTGGTGTGACAGGGCGCGCCAAGGTGATAGGAGATGTACCCGAAGGGAAAGGAGAATGACTACCTGAGTTATTCGTTATTTTAAATATGAAAGTTTCAATCACGGAATCTTTGAAAATGTTTTCTGAGTTTGTGCAACGTTGCATTCGCGAATTACGGGAAATGAAGCGCTGACGAGGGATGTTGACAGATTTTCTTCTAGATTGTTGTGCTGTGCTCCTTTAAACGTTTGCTATAGGTTGTTCTTGTTTTCTTGTGCAGCGAGATTTATATTGGAAGAAAAGTAGTCGTAGGGTATGCTGGGAGTGTATCTATGCTATTTTGTTTGAAAAGTTGAAAAAGACCATTCTTCGAATAATGTTTTCTAAGCAATGGTAAATTTTGACGAATGTCGTTTGAATGAAATTATTTTGAGATTTGGAGACCTGGAGTCAGTTGACTTGGTTTACAAAACCCTGATGTATGGTAATCTTGAGGAATGTTCTTTTTACGATAAGTCTGAATGTAAAGGTTACAAATGAAACACCACGTTTTGCCTTCAGCGCATTTAAATTTCAGAATCGATATAAAAAACGGCGTTACTACAATGTATAATATTAAACATATGGTATAAAGAAGGTTAAAATGAAATTTATTTTCTGTAATAAGAACACGTCCAACAAGCGTTACGTGTGAAGTACATGTGTGATACAGTACAATAACAGTATGTCATTTCTATATATTCCTTAAACGGCATTTTCACCATCTATAAACTCAGACATCATGATTAAAAAACGTAAACGCGATCAATTTGGCACATTAAAATATAAATATGGCTGATTAAAAATAGCGTTTATATCAGGTAACAGCAATGTGTTAAGGAATCGTAAATGTTTGAGATAGTAATACGATACAATCAGATGCATTTACATAAAATTTTATTCTCAATCCTTTCTCTGGCATTATGTCCTCCAACATCGTTTCATACATCAGTAACGGAACACCGTTCGCCTCCGAAACTTCTTTAAAGTGGGACCGCAGCTGGCTTACGTTTCAATCTCCCGATTTTCTGGGCCAGCAAACAATTCGGTTTCGTGCGAAACACGATATTTTCGCCCGTTGCCAATACACAACAGAGTACAGGTAAGAGCACAGTAGAGTACAATGGATGCTTATGGCCCCGAATTTCGTTATACGGTAAAACACATATTTCTTGGCGCATTATTTCGTGCTCATAACACGTGTATAAATATATTATAGTTTCTATGCGCTCATCGATGTATAGTTTGATATGAGAATAGGTGTTTATGAAACGTGTCACTTTTTAGAGACTCATAGTATCTAGAGCTCATATTTTGTGAGCTCTAGGTACTATGAGACCATGCTATCAGATCTTATTTTGACTTTAAATTGTATTTGAATACATTCAGTAGTTGTGATCTTATCGAGCTTACTGTATTTGAATATATGAACTCCTGGCTTCCTTTATCGATTACAATGACAAACTTGAAACTCGATGTGTTTCTGATGCGATGTAAACTTGATGCAATTGAAATGTACTTTCGATAAGAAAAATTGATCTACGATATTCGCGATTTCCGTCTTTTCTCTTAATCGTAACACCAGTGTGTTTCGCGAGTGCTCCAAAAACGCGCATTTCCTTCCTCAGCCTCAAACGTCAATTTCCAGCTCGAAAGATACATTTCTTACACCACCACCCAACAAGTAGTTGGCCCCAATTACAAGAACTTCTATTTCGGCGCATCCATCACGAAGCGTTAGTTTCGCCAGAGTATTCGAAGTTCGAAAGTTTCCAAATCCCAGGCCTTCCCAAGGGAAGGAAGAGAGGGCGATCTTCCTCTTCTTGAAAAACGGTCGTCGCTCTAAGTCTCGACCGGTGCTGCCATCATCGTGACCGACGGTTACCTGCGAAACGACCGCCCGATCCGCCCACGCGACCTGTTCGAGGTACCCGTTTATTCGTCACAAGACAATACCTCTTGGCCTTAGGTATACGGGTTCAGAAACCGAGTCAAGCTCATGAACTGTGACGGAGGCGCAGAGAGGGAGGAGGGGGCAATCTTAAGTGCGTTGCTTTACAAGATAAGGAATTAAGTACGAATACCCCTCGGTGACCGGCAACCACTGGCGGATAAGATAAGGGCTTCGCGCGTACGTACCTACGTACTAGCATCGGTTCGACCGACATTCAACGAACGGGAAATCGATTTCTGTCTCTGTACCCGATACGTGCCTGCTTTAGGCCGACCTTTTTGTTGCAGCACGAAGTCGCTGTAACGATATAAATTGCGGTCCATAACGTTGGATCGGGCTTACCATTGGCCAACCGAATCGGAGGTATTTCGCGGAACTGGCTTGACGATCAGCTACGGTGGAGTGTTACTAAATACTAATGGGATATACTGAACGGTGGAGGAAGATATAGCGTCGAGTGAGATTAATCGTTTGATCGTTGGAGGAAATTTTTGGAACAATCGGTGGTAGTAATGTTGTTGATCTTGCGTGTTATTTTATAATCTTATGTCTCAGAGTGGAATATTGGTAAATGTTCATTTTTAGCAACGAGTAGTATTATGACGTAAAGTAGGTTTTGTAACGGTAGATATTTTATAATCACGGGAGAAAATCGGGGAATAGGAAACATCTAATGAAATCCTGAGCTTATATAAAGAAAAATTGTTCTTTACCTTTCATTATTTTTATTCAATGTTTCTTCGAAAGGAACATAAATTAAAAAGCAGTAGCCTATACATAACGTCTTATGGAATACTAGCCATAATATGCCATGTCTTCGCTTCAGGACAATGATCACAAATTTCTAGCTCAGGATTCTGGCGAATTCTAAAATTTATCCTAATGTTACATACCTTTATTATCATTACACGTCACGAACTTTATTATCATTACACGACACGAATAGAAAGCGCAAAAATGACAGCGAAGAGCAATGTCTCGTACAATAGACGATACAATATCGATCAAAAGACAAATTGCGGTCTTCTTTCTTGTTTAAAATTATGCCATCGCTCTCACCCGTTTGCAACAACCGCCATTTGTTTCAGGATTATTAAAACATTTCTCTTCATTCTCGAATACGGTGTGCACAATCGTCTTAGATCCACCCCAATAGATCACGCACAACTTTCATCGCGTATTCAATTAAAATAAGAAATCCTACTTTAATACGATTTAACGGATACACTTATTTACCGTGATACAGAAAAACACGTCAGAACCGAGGCCAAGAATTACGCGCAGGACTGCGGCAAGGAATTGAAGCGCGGGCCTATAAAACCTATTTATCGATATACATCGAGAAGCTAAAAGCCGCGGCGTGATGCCATGAACGGGTATCAATGCGGGATTAAATCGTCCGCAGAAACGTAGTCGTTGAAACGCATAATGGGAGCCCAGAGACCGGCTCCGCTGTAAACAAATCGTAAAAAGAGCGAAAAAGCCCTGCCTTCGTTCGGGCCGCGTCAATGTCTCGCTATTCAGGCCTCATAATAGTCCGGCACGGTGGGAGTAGCCTTATAAAACCGTTCTTCGTTTCACCGGCTCCACTTCTTTTTAATGCAGCCCGCGATCGTTACAGCCGTAAAAGTCGAATCGTTGCGTGAATGAGAATTCTCTTTGGGTATCGAGGCTCAGAGCGCCCTCCGGCAATCGCGTAGGGTGGAAAAAAAGAAAAAGAGGCGATCGCGAAGGAGAACGTTGCTTTTGGCCGTGGATTAAAATGAATGACGCCACGACCTGGCGCGGGTAAGCCTCCGTAAGCACTTTCGTTTATCTCCTTTCGCGTCGATTGTTCGTAGATTTAAGGGGAGCAATGTATATATTAGGTATATAGCACTAATTCGGGGCCTTTCTGGAATAAAATTGAACCCTTGTTTACGGTACAGCAGAGTGTATCTCGTGGTCTTTGATGATTTTTTCTCGTTCAGTGAATAAAAGAAAACAGCGGACATACATTTAACTTAAAGATTTATAATCGATTCAGTGCACAGGCAGCGTTCTAATTCGCATTCCTGATGTATAAAAATGCGCAATAGAAAACTGTTATTACACCGGTGAGAGTGACATAATATTATTAGAATATTGACTTTGTACGATATATTTGACGGAGAAATAAATAACTGAGGTAATGGTAGGGATGCATAAGGACCGTTATAAGCTGAAATACGAACGTAGCGATAACGTACACGAGATAACGATAGCAGCAAAATACGATGTAAGTGTGGCATGCATTATTGTCAAGTACGTAAAATCGAATCTCTCAGAGTATCGAGAGTCGATCCAAGTTGGCCTCTTTGTTTTACGCATGTTCTAAGAAGCTCCGGCCGCAGCCGTCCAGTTACGCGCGAGATAAATGAGTCCTGGTATTTTTCTGAATCCTTAATTCGAAGTATTAAGATTTCATCGTCAATAAAAAGCCGGGAGAGTGCACGCGTGACCGAAGTATCTTACCCGCGGCTCTGGCTCCTCTAAACCAATATCAATAAAGCTCCGCTTACGCGATAGTAATGAAAGTTAAATATTGGTAAGTGTTTGTTCATCGGTTGTGCCGAGCCCGTCGCTCCGGCGAATCAATGTTTTATAGACATTCGTGCTGCCCGGCGTCCTTCTGGGATTAATTAACCTCCCCGTCGAGGATCACTGCAGTAAACACCTGTCGTATATTTTAAGCACGAACCGCGGATAACCGATTCGCTCGCTTCAGAATTAATGCGTTATTCGCGATTGAACCTATGACATGACTACCTCTGAACGAGAATTGACTTTGGCAAAAAAGTGTCCCGCAACGTAGCGAAAAGTAATGGGCCATCGGAAGCTGAATCCTAGATTACTGACTCGGCATTTGGATTTAGCCGTACCTATTGTTGGAGCAAACCACGAATCATAAGCATGGTGTACAAACATCGAGGAAAATTTGGGATGATACGCAATAAATAACCTCTTTGTTAACATCGGAGACTTTAATTGATAACTGGCATATCGTTCGAATGATGGAAAGCGTTGGGAAGGACATGAAAAAACGTTCGTATTGTGGAAAAGCACAACCGCAGCTCGCTTAAATTCCACGAAGGGCGAACCGATCGACAGCTGAATCATCAGCATCGTTGCCACCGTGGCTATTGTCATGAAGCATCGTAATACTATTCACATATATTACCCGGTATATTGGTGGGTACGAGCGAGTAGATAAGAAAAGAGAAGACAGATGCGACACGATGCGCGTCCTTTATTACGTCCTGCGGTTTGAATACAACCAAAATATTTTTTACGCGGCCCTAATGCATTCATACATCACGCCGAGTAGCGGCATAGGACACGCACGATTACCGAATGCAGAAGCACGAACCGCGAGAATGTAGGTAATATTTAATAAGTCGATTTAGAAATCCTCCACGTTGATCGAAAATACGTGTGATTTACAAATATATACATTACACGCCGAAAATACGGTAAAACCGTTCAATATATACCGTTGTAAGACCAAAAATACTAAAGTGCTGGGAGCGATATATTTTCGAATTTTATACCTTCGATATAGATTCTGCTCACAATAAAGTTTTTCAAAAAAAACATCACTCCATATCACATCTCCATATATCATACCACTATATTTGCCACGAGCATTAAATAACAAACTATAATTCTATTCCTTGTGCAAGACATACATTTTGCCCATCTCCTCCCTCACCATTCGTACTCGATTTCCAATCTAAAAAAAAGAAAACGGAAAACCTGTTTCCAATTTCCAAAATGAGTTCTGACATTTAAAACGAACAATACCTCTGCGCTTTCCTCGAACAACGCACCGTCTCCAAATCCGCGTTACACAACCCTCATTGTCCTTCGCATTCTATGTAAAGCGAAGGACCAAAGTGGTCGTCCTGGATCCTCGATTATCTCGTAAAATACGCCCGACAGGGCTAGTCCTTAGTTATTACCGGAAGCAATAGGCGTCGTCAAAGTCCGAGAGAGCCAGTGGGGCTTATGCGCTCTGCATGCGCGCGGGGAAAAGCCGGTGCGTGGGTAAACAGGCATTAGTTGCGTGACCAGTCTTTATCGTTCGAGTTCTTTAAGAAGAGTCAGAGGTGAGACTGGCCGGGACTGATTCGAAATAAATCGAGGAGTCGTTCCTTTCCGGTCGTTCTTAAGCCTATTACCGGCCCCTCCCGTTCCTCGAGCGCTAAAGGACCATTCAGTGACACCGGCGCGAGTCGCGAGCATCCATAATCCTCGTGTGTGTGTATTTACAAGCTACGAAAGGGCCCGCTTTATAATGCTGCCGTGGACCTCGCTGGCCCACCGGGGCCGAGGACCATTTTTCTCTAACCTTATGCTTTTTATCCGACTTGATAGCTTGGTCCTTCAGGGCAATGATCATTGCTCTGAAGGGCCAGGTTATCGAGTCGGATTAATTGAAAGAGCAGGTGGAACTATAGGAGGAATATGAATGTTGTGCTTTTCATGAGAATGTAGATCGTAAATTTCTCGGTGGTAATTTGGGATTGAGCGTATAAAGCTAAGTTTGATACCCACGATTTGTCGAGATTTGCGGTATAAGCATACGTGGATTATTTATAATTGGTTGAAATGTTTGGGACATACGTGTCTATTGTATCGGAGTGTATATATATAAAAAAAATTAATAAATGCTGGTTTTAGTAAGGCATATTTGGATGTTTTTTTTTTGCATTTATTAATGCAGTTTTTTATTACATTAAGTTTACGCCATTTTAAGAAAAAGTTTCATATGCATATAGTCAATATAAGGTATCTGTAATTCTATTATATAGTTTGCATTTTATGATCCACTCTCTTGCGACTTGTGAGATAAAACGTGAGTTTGCGTAATTTAGTTGCTTTATCAAAATCCAAATGCTCGAATCATATATTATATTTTCAAAGTACATAAATAACAGAACACCAATATTTTCATCGAGAAAGGGAGGACAAGGAAAATGCATAACAAAAAGAAAATCATAGTCAGATTCATATTAAAATAACGAGCATAATTTCTCAATTAAAAACTTGAATGATTATCAATAACTGCACAAGAGGACTTCTTTTACTCCGGTAAATTGATTTGTCGCACTCACGAATCGCAACTGGAAAGCGGAGGAGAGAGTAAGACGGTTAAGAGATACTTAGAACGAGTAAGATTCACGTTGGAGGAACGAACAGATTCTCCCTTCATTCAGAAGTTGAATGATTTTTGGAGTAGAGCAATAAGAATTGTGGCTGGAAGGCGGACCTGCGAGAGGGACTGAGAAAAATACGTGGAAAGAGGAAGACTAGGGTCAGGTTCACGTTCTAAGAACGAGCAGATTCTTTCTTCATTCAGTACTTGGGCTGTGACTCCCGCAGGCTGGCAGGGCTACCTGTTCCAGCGCTCTTCCTTTCTCCGTTTAGCCGGGGAAGATGGCCTTGCCATGGTCATCAGTCATTCCGGATCGCTTTTCTCGTGCATCACGCAGCGTAGAAACTCGGAGCGAGCCGTCCGGGAGGGCCCCATTATTCGTCATTACACGGTCACTCGTGAAAACACGTTTCGAATGACCCCCACGTTCCACGGCTCTTTCTGCGTTGGGTAAAATGACTACGGTCTTGTTACACGGCTAGGCCCGCCTTCAGCGTTCGAGGAAGCCTTCAGCCTTGAATTGCGGTGGGCCAGCGTGTCAATATTTGGAATTTCCTTGTCCGCGGGATGATCGAGCGACGATCCCACGATGTGCCGGTACTTTGGGAAAATGGCGATGGGATGTAAGCAGATCGCATTGACGCATACGGTGTGTGGCTCGAGGGAAATAAAGGGTCAGATGCGGATAGTACGATGTTATTGTATTTTGTAGCACTCCTGTTTTGGACTCGGTGCTTTAGGATGACAAAGCGGGAAAGAGATTGCAGGTAGATACAAATCTAAGAATGTTTGACGAGCGATCGATCACTAGTAGCGAGTAGTGTATATAAGCAAAGGATAATTCGTTGGCTATTTAAAAGAGAAAGCGTGTTGACTTGTCGTTTGGAAATGCTTTATTTAGCTCAAGTACAACAAGAATCATTGTAACAGCGCGATTCAACGGCTAATGGAAAAATTAGACGAACAATGGATTTGGTGAAAGTAACAAGGTACACGTTTTACTTGAAACATGATGATTAAAGCCTTTAAATAATAAAAAATGTTAACGTTACATACGTACATTATTGTAATATCTTTACATATTTGGTTAAATCTGCTCACCTTGGTCTTCAGATATGTGCAAACAGCTCTACAATTTCTTTATACCTTCTTCATGATCGACACATACAGTCTACTTAATTTCTCCTTTTAATTTTCTTAATTTCTGTAAATCATATAAACACCATCTGTACATTCACTCTTAATTGTATTAATATCACATTTTGGCAAGTACACCTGAAGATGACTCGCACTTGAGTCGAAACGTCGTACAAACTCTGTTGGTTTCCTTCATTCGATCCATCACATCCAGGATACACAACTGCTCGAAAAGACCATTCAAATGATTACTTAAAAAATGTTCAACTTCCTACCGACACAACTTGCAATATTTATCATTGAATTTAAACACAATATTGATAATAAATTCTTATAGTGAGAATGGAAGATAAAAACGACGATAACTTCCAGTGCGCTCCAATCTTCTTGTTCCGCGATGAGTGAATCCACTAAAATTCTAAGTGCGTACAGTGATGTCCGTCAGGAAGAATTAATCGAGCGTCTAATCTGATGGTACTGCCACAACCCTCTATCTGGCCTCAGATTAATCTTCCCGAAGAAGCAACTCAATCATCGTATATTCAGCTCCTCGCCGTTTAGGCTTCACGGCCGCGACATTGCGCGTAGAGTAACGACTGTCGGGAGGAGGCCCGGTGTAATTGAAATTTGCCGAGGTCCGAATTAAGCACGGCCACGATAAGTTTCGATATCGCAGGAAACCAATGCCCAGTCTAATCACAACTTGGCGCAGAAGGCACGCGTCGAACTGATGGGTTCATTAGGCGTCGCGACGCTACCCGCATCCAGATCTCACTTTTCCGCCGGTAATGGCGCCTCGCCTTCGTCGCTATCCTCGCGGGATTGCTTCGACTTGTACGCGACCGGATTGCTTATTTCGTCGAAAGTGGCTCCTTATATAGCGACCTATACAAAAGGAGGAGTAAGGTCACTTTGAGATTTAATTGAAGCTCTCTAATTTCACGCATTACGAGGACTGGTAGGTATCATTGTTTAGAATCTCAGGTTTTACTGTTGATGCTGAAGAGAAATCATTTGTCATTGATTTTTACTGTGACGATGTAATATGTATAATGCTTTATCGAAGTAAATTGATTTTCAAAAAATTACAGTGAATTAAGTAAAGACATTGTGATTTCTTTTTGTTTTCATAATAAATGTCACAATTTTTAATAAGAAATGTCAATCATTGCAATATGTATATACATACATATATATTTATATTTATATTTATATTTATAATTATTTGTTTACTTTCCACGGTACGTTTTTTAAATGGGAATCAACATGTTTTATTTTATTTTCTTATTCCTCATAAAAATATAAATAGTTTTTGTGTAAATCATGTTCTAGTACAGGGTTCTTTAACTGGTATACAAAACAACTCGCACAATGTCTCATTGCCTCCTCGTCTACTGTTATGCTGGACCGTTTCGAGTGCGCTCTTCGTACACACCTATTTATAATTTTTGTTATTTACATTGATGTAAGAAAAATTACAAAGTGCTTTACACGAAAGTTGTTTACTTTTTAAGAGAAATGAGAAAACAAAATAAAAAATGTTGGTTCTCATTTAAAAAGTGTACCTTGATCCTGAAATTATTAGCCAAACGTTCACCATCAAAATACAACAAATGGCATTTACTCTCTCGCATAATATCAAGCACCTTTTATTAAAGACATTTCTTTCTGCAACGCTTAGTTTTGGAGACATTCTACAGTCTCAAGCTAAATGGTCCACCCTGTATATACGATAAGATGTCTCTATGCAGTTAAAGCGTGACTATGAGCGTCATATTCAGTCGCGGAGATTACATTTAAAAATTCGTGGAATACACAATCAACCGCGACATTTTCGAAGATTTACTGCAAAACCAGATGAGCAATCAAGCCATTTCGGAACGATAAAACTGTCCCTTGGTACCAAACTGTCGGAGTTTATCGGTTCTTTACAACGCACATTGGCTGCCAGGGAGGAGGCTTTACCTATCCACGATATGGCTGCGTGCGTGAAATGGAGAGCCAATAATCGCGTTATTTTCCTTCTGATCACTTTATTACGAGTGTCGGTCCAACTCCATTAGGCGGCGGCCATTCATTGACATCCTGCCCATAATTGGAAAAACCATTAAGGCTTCTTTGTCGTCTCCCTGCGCCCTTTAAACTCCTTAATGAATTGAGCCTAACTGCGATTATACCGTCTTGCCGGTGACGCCTCTCCTTTAAAGGGATCCGCAACCCTCCGGGATTCGACGTTTAATTTTCACGCGCCCCGGCTTCTTTTCACGGCTCCAAGAACCGTCGATGCTTGACAATTTAGCGGTACACCTTAATACCCGAAAAATATTCCACGACGATTTTATCGCGGGGCAAGTATCACGAGGGATGTCCGACTCTGAGGCAAGAGGCATGATTTCGCAGTTGACGACGTAATCGTTCTGGAAATCTTTATCATCGCTATTACCAATTCAAACTGTACGATCTAAATTGCGCGTTAAAGTGGCACTGATTTGGAAATCGTTACACGGTAATGGTTAATCGATATATCCGATTTCGATTTGTGCACCAGCAGTTGGACCTTATACGATCGTTTGTTAAGCGCAAATATTTGCAAAATTGCCTTAACTTCTCCGTTTGAACATAGTATATTCTCGCCTTAATAACGGCTACTAATAGTAAATCGGTATCGACATAATACTTAAAAAAAACTCCGGGCTCTTTTAGATATTGCTCTCAAAACCGCGGGCAGATTTTTAATATTTAAACGCGAGTTGGAAGTGCTGGATTGATTGTTAGGGCAAAGTTCTATCTCAATACAAAAATGTAGATATATTCTTTATCGTAAGAGTATTGTATAACTTATTATTGCATTGACAATTTTCGAAAAAAGATACTTTAGCTATGTATTATAATATATTATATTATTACACGTGTACTTTATATTACTTTATATGAATATGCTCTTTAATTTTCACCATTTATACAAATCTAAAATTAGAAATGATGATAATCTTATCGAAAAGTCTTCTATCATATTATTTTACATGTTGTACTTTCTAAAATGGTTTTTCACAATGTAACTTGACAAAGAAAAAGAAAGAGAGAGAGAGAGAGAGAGAGAGAGAGAGAGAGAGAGAAAGAGAGAGAAACAGAAAGTTTTGTGAGTTGCATTTGATTAGCCGATTTAATAATGTAACAGAAGAATAACGCATCTTAAATCAAATTTAGCGATCGAAAAAAACTGCCTTTCACAGCTAACGAACGTTCCAAAAAAAGGTGTGCATTTCAGTCATCAGCGAAGATCCTCAACACACATTTTTTACCTCGTCAGATTTACAGGCATATCGATATCACTTTACATCATAATCAACACATTACCCCGTGTCTATAAAATCTCTACAGCAGTAACTCGCCCCCATACTCCAGGCCTAGTTCGGTACAACAATAGCTCGCATTGGCAATACAGGGCTAAATACCGAATCAGCTCAAGTCATCAAACGTCCAGGTTGGCAAACTCCGGTTAAACGCCAAACCGTAGTACACGAGGCGGATTCCAAATTGGCGCTGTCAGTACCCGACAATAACTCGTAGACAGCGTCGAGGCTCAGAATTTCCAGCAAGCCCCTCCCCGCCCCCGGGCGCTGCATTCCGAAGGACCATCGCCTAGATAAATACGGATCGCGGAGGAAGATCCGCGCGGGGCGTGGGCCGGGGCCGAAAGGAAGAAAATAAAATTCGGGCCGAAACAAAGGTGTATATACGTTCGGTCGTGCTGAAAATCGTTCGGATGATCGGGAGGGGTATTCGACGGAGCGGCAAGCGATTCCCGGGCGGAATAAATAATTCGGCCGTATGCACAGCCGGGCTGGAGCGGGCCCGGCTCGTACGTGCACACGTACACGCCGGTGTACCCGTATAATAGGTAGGTGAACGTACGTAGGAACGTATAGCGATTTCATTGCTGGCGCGGAGTGGCGTTTGACCGACGTGTGATATGCAGCGACGAGCTGTGATGGAGGCGCCGGCAGAGGTGGGCGGTGGGACCCGGCGTAGGTAGCGTGTGACGCCACCCAGCGCTACACCCCCAACCCCCTTTCGGGCGGCCGCCCGATTCGCTCATCCCACGATCTCTCTGGAGCGCTCTCTCGGCGTTGCAGCAGCCCTTTCAAACGGCCGATGCAATATTCAGCGGCTCTTGGCAGTCGCTCCTGGGAGAGGGTGGGGCCGGATCCCCCCCAAAAAAAGAGCCCCACGTGCCCGGAGCCTCCGACCGTCAAATTGGCGCCGCTGTCCATCAACCGGTGCGCGAGTGATCCTCTCTCTTTTTCTCCTAGCCGTGTCGCCCTTTTTTACGCTCCCTCCTCGTCTTCGCGGGGATCTCTCTCTCTCTCTCTCTCTCTCTCTCTCTCTCTCCCGCCTCTCCGCAACGCCGGCCATTGGACGGCCCAGCGTCGATGCAAACTCTGAGTAGGTGGTAGCTCGCATCGGGGGTTGAGGGTGTGCGTACGTGTCTGTGACTCCGCGTCTCTGTTCCCGGATACCTCTCGCAAAGGTGATGACGGTGCGTGTCTCTCCCCCCGCCGTACCCTCCTCCGGGCTCCTCTCTTTTTCCTACCCTTTGAACGCAGTTGCTCGGTACACGCGTGCACTCGCGGTGGAGCGACTAAACAATGACCGAAATAGCGAGGTCCCGCGGCCGGCTCGGCCGAGACTCGTGGAACGGGGGTTCTCGAGATTAACTACCCGTTGGTTTAAAAGTTTTGATCAAGGGGTAATGTTGAACACTGCGATTACGCAGGGCGGGTATGCGATTTGAGAGTAGACGGAGCTTTTGATCACGCGGACAAAGCTACGGGAGTTGAACGATGTTCATTGAGGAACGAATTTTCTGGTAGACTGAATGTATATACTGTTTGAATGAAAGTTAAAATATTCTATTAGACGAACGCTGTAGCGTGGAGTTATTTTTTTGCTGATGCTCCGTGTATTGTAGACTGATGTAAAAGAAGCTGTAAGGAGTGAGTAAAGTTCGCGACATAAAACGGTGACTCCCCGAATATCATATTTATAAGTATTACGATGCATGATCCTTTGCAATGATATTGCTGCTACAGGTAGGAAATCTGGGAGCTAATAGATTTTCCAATCAAAGGACATCACTAGAAGTTTCACGGTGATATATTTAGTCTGCATAAGAGTATATAACGTAGAATAGAATGTATAGAATTTTAAAAACATCAGGAAATCGGTGATTAGGCAGCAAAGTTTATGCAAATGTTTCATCTAGCTTTTCCAAAATTTTGCAAACGATACGGTCCCATTCGTAGCTGATTACACGAGTCCTACAATGTCGCAATTGGATTCATGCCAGCGACAGGCAGTCCGCCGGGTATTCTCGTGGTCCAAAGTCAATTTTGTAGCAAAGTCGCCCGCCGACGACAAGTGAGTTGACGCGGCGTAAGGCCTCACTTTGCGCACTGGTCGAACAAGCATCCGAGACGTAGTACCAGCAGAGTAAGACAGAATAAGGAAGAAACGACAGCGACAAAGCGTACGCAGCGACCTCAACAAAGTCACGTAAGACTAGCCCGTGTACATTACCACCATGGCGGAGAGCGACGAAAGACGAAGGCCTCCCAGAAAAAAGAACACGCGAGGTGCTTGTATGAAGAAATTTAGCCCAGCCCATAGAAGCGAGCTTTGACTACGAAAATATCACTGTAATTTGTGTCCACCAGAGGAACCAGCACTACTTTTGTCGTAGCTTCGATTTATATATAATTATCTTTAGAATAGGAAAACTTGTTACAAAACGATATACAAAAGAATTCTTTTCCTTTTGAAATTAGCCTGTACATATTTAACATTTGTAAGTCTTTCTACCAGTTCAATATGGGCATGACTTGCTCATCAAGATAGTTCCAATGTTATTAGATAATTCATTTTTGATATTATTATATTATATAATTCATTGTAAGATCAATATAACGACTGAAGTGTGTTACAAAACGATATACGTACGTAGGAATCTGTTGACTTAAAATTGTCATTCCAATTGGGCTGGAATTTTGGTCCCCGAATTTAGCAAGTGTTAATTCACCAGGTATTTTTCTCAGAATATCGTTAATTTAATTTTATGCGATAGTTGTCACTATTAAAAGATTTATTCTAACGCTACGTTGATATGGATTACGAAATATAAGTGTTGGACACGAAAGAATGTATAATCAAGGAATTCAATGTTTCTTATCGTACTATTGTTAACCAATCCAAAAAAATGTATTATAAATTCTTTTGGAATGAAGTAATTACACGTTCTTGACTTCCCGGAGAATTTTAATATTTCCCACGGGAATGGACTTCGCGAGGGCAGTGTTTTACGGTATTTTAAACAAACCGATCACTGACCAAACAGTGGACTCAGAAAATGCGATGCATTTATTTCCATACACCCAATGCGCAAATCTGGGATTCTGTATCGGAAGAGAAATACCCTCAATTCTTTGGGGTTTCATTACTGCTTCTTGGAAAAGGAAGTAAGCACTTGATTTGGTCAATCGGTCGGACAACAATAGCCCGCACAGCCGAGGAAGATTAATCCTTCGCGATATGCAGAAAAAATAAAGCAATAGCGGGGTCAATGCTGAAGTACGTTAAACGGTCTAACCGAATCACGCCTCTAGGAAGTATCGTTTTAATTATAGAACGGGTAACCGAAATAATAACAAGATCCAAATACAAACCTATATATATCCGCAAACTCTCACCAGCTCATCTAACCAATCCCGTACGCTACCTACTCACACGCACACGTACACGGTGCAATCCAATGAACCAGCGTTTCTCCATCCAACAATCCTTGGATCACCGAGTGAAATTACGAACTTATCCATAAAAGCATCATCGTCCGAGTAACGGAATGCGCATAACGCGCGAGTACAGCTTCCGGATTTTTGTCAGGGGCGGTGTATAAGTAGGAGGCGACAAGGACGCGGGGCGTTCCGGCAAAGCCGGGTAAGACCAGCACGTGTATATTACCACCTCGTAGCAAGGCGACGAAAGATGAAGACGCCGAGGAAGAAAAAGAAGCAGGAGGAAAGGCGGAAAGGGGGGCGGAGAAGGCGACGGAGGAGGAGGAGGAGGAGGAGGGGGAGGGGGCATAAAAGACTCGACACTCCGTTATAATAAAGTCCACCCCTGGAAGCCCTCCTCCACTTCTCTCCTGGCAGCAGCAGCATTACGCCATCCAACTTACTTTGTTCCTCAACTTTATTAATTTTTCCCTCGGTCTTGGGGGAGCGACCGCACTCCGCCAGCCCTCCGCGCTCGGTGGTTATATCGAAGCCCCGTCCTCGGGGGTGGCGGCCAGGGAGGGAGAGCCGGTGAAAGGGTGGAGGGAGCCTCCTTGTGACGGGAAATTTAAAAATCTGTCTACGCGTTGTCGAACCACCCGAGGAAACTTTATTATTAGCGCCTCCCGCTACCCTCCTCGCGGTGCTCGGGGGTGGGGGGGCAGGGGGCAGGGGGTGGCACCGGCGTCTACGTCGACAGCAAGGCGGCTGGTGGCGGCGGTTCGACGAACTACGCCACGAACGGAGATATTGCCTTTATAAACTCATTTGCAGCCGCGACCTGGGGGTGAGCGCGGAAGTTTTGGCTGCTCGAGTTTCACGGAGGCTCGCGCTTAGCGGACAGAAGTTTCGCCGCTGGCTGACAAGGTTCTGGTGATTGATGCGTCCCGCGGACTAAAGACTCGACGATGCCGAATAATTAGGGGGTGGCCCTTCGACACTTTGCCGGAGGTGTTGCCCTTTTTTTCGAGCCGATGGCTCGTACCCTTCCCGCCCTTCCCGGCGGGCTCGTTTACCGTGGATTTCGCGTACCAGCGGCGAGAGAGCCCAGGAACGGGACTAGGGAATCGTTATTGGGGAGTGAGATCGTGATTTTCGGAGGGTGACGAAAGGACTTCAACGCCTCGTGGACCCCTACTTTGCACGGAAGTTGGCTTCTGGTGTTATTTACCTTCTAAGTGAAGGTAGATGTACCTGTGGTAATATGAGGGTGAATAACTCGTGATGGTATGAAGTTTTTAAACGATCAGCGTTGCGACGCTACACTAAGGAATGTAATTCTTTGATCTTGGATAAGATGTGCGATGTACGATAGGAGCATCGGTTTAACCGACCGTTATTGAATGCATCATTCGAATTGGTTCGCCGCTTTGCAGCACTGAAACCATTTCAGCACTGCACTTTATTGGCGTTTTGACGCAGAACGACCGTGCATTTAATCTTTTCGAAACGAGCGTCCATCATAATCGATGCCCACCAAGCAATACACATGCCTGCGGGTAGATTGCATTTGGCGACCATCAAACTCTCGAGTACCAGACCATCGACTACGTTCAACGACTTAGTTCTAAAACCGGTCTATATTTTTGTATGATGAAATTTGATTTTGTCGGCAGACAAATCCACAACCCTTAATGTAAAATTTCCCCATAAAAAGTCGTTATCTGAATAGTCCACTGTTTAAAGTGGATACCGTATTTTCAGATCTACGATATACAACATGAGCCGTTTATTTCGAAATTTACCTAAGTTCATTTATATATAAATCGAGATATTTAAAAGTTTCAATCAAACTAAAAATATACCTATAGGCTATCGATGTATTATACTACTTAAGCGTACCTAAAGTAGTTCGGTTTACAATTCCTATTAAAATAATAGCAATCATTAAGCGCGTAATATATGTCTTCATATCGTAAGGAGTTAAGCCACTTTTAAAATAAACTGGGCATATCTACTTCATTAGTTGCGTATACGCAATTCCTTCAATTCCATTAAAACAAAAAAGGTCGAAGAGGATTCTCGATTGGCACACAAGCGCGCATCTATTGAGTTGGCAAGTAATTGCG
>JBCFXI010001467.1:0-52614 GCA_038496175.1 Ampulex compressa | reverse complement strand
TTAAGAAATTAAATACTAACTAGTTATGCATAAAGAGTTTACACTAAATTAAGCATAAATTACGTGATATCTCATTTTTTTCAAAAAATGGACTTACACCACTTTCAAAATAAACGGCCCAAATAATTAAGTAGGTAAGAGACCAAAGGGTGAAATTCCGTACATACATGTATATATATAAATATCTTTGAACCAAGAGCTACCAAAAAAATTCTGATGTCATATTTTTGTTCTTCGACCTCAATTTAGTTGGAATGGACTATTTTTATAAACGATAGACAACTGTAATTTTTATGTAATGTTTATGTCCATTGACCGCAGCTCACTGCTCCAAAACCAGATAGTAACAACAGATTGATTCCGATTCCATATCTTGGCTCAATCACTAATACAATTAGCCGTGTTCTTTTTCAACTTAATTATAGATCGGCCTATGTTTCTTACAACAAGGTGACTAACATCATCAAGCTTTGCAAAAATATCGAAAATTATACAAATATCAGCCATATAGTTTATAGCATCAATTGCAAAGTCTGTGATTGTAACTACATAAGTCAGTTTAAACGCAAACTTAAAATTCTAGTCCAAGAAAACGAGAATATTCTCCAAAACAACTTCACAGTCATAGCCTTACATCACCAACGATTCAACTATAATTTTGATTTTGATAATGCCCACATATTTGATCAAGCATTATAGTACTGCAAAAGATTGGTGTTTAAGACGCTGCACATTAAAATTAAAACGAACTCCGTCAACCTACAAACCGATACATAGAAGCTGAACTCAGAGTATAATAATATCTTAGACCATCTTAAACAAGAAACTTTATAAAAATGCATACTGATCTATTAGTTAACCATATAGACAAGCGAAACGTCATAGTAATTTTAGACAATAATAAATATTTTGCGGATATGTAACTTATACTATATGACAACAACATGTACTTAAAGATACAAAAAGTTTACTTTTTTATTATCTGATCGTGTAACAAGAAATTTACTTAATCAGTCAAGTGTTTACTTACATTTTCCGGTAGCATGTCTTCCGGTATGTAAATAAAGATAAATACGTAAATACACTTGAGAATTAATACACGAATTAACTTAATTTACATACCAAATAATTAAGAAATAATCGTAATCGTGCCAGAACGATTGAACTGCAGCAGGACTTGTCAACGCGTCCTACATACTGTACTGTGGCTACCGTATGACATGTTCGCACGTTATAACCACTTGCCTGGCTTATAGATGGTTTGAAATAGGTTGTATTATTGTGGGGGGATTGTTTTAGATTTTAAAATAATGATGGTGATGATTGGGTTCAAGTATTTTTTTCATCATCAACTTGTGTTGATAAGACAGGATGCTTTATTAATATTACTAGGATACAGTCTTTACTGTATTCTTTTATACGCTAGCTCTTTACTTTCGCTCGCTGACTCTAATTCTTTACTCTGAATCTTTACTCTGTACTATGCTCTCTATGTCTTTTTCTGTGACTCTGCACTGCTTTCAATAACTTTCCGTTCTCTACTCCTTTGGCTCTCTTCTAGGTGACGCCTTTCTTCCCTAGTGTCTTTGCATGCACCCTTTCTCATTCGTAGACGTTGCCACACTCATTGACCATGTGCATTCTTCGAAACTATGCGTCGCCTAAAACTGAATCATGCACACTGTCCCAATCGCTCTTCTTTTATTGCCTTATAATCCAAACACACTTCGCATGGTCCCACGCACTTATAATCTTTAAAATATTTATACACCAAAGTATTTTTACGTTCCCACACTATAGAAGAAACAAAGCATTACCTATAATTTACGGATGGTACAATGCCAAATTTATATAGTTTACCGAAAATTTACAAGAATGGAAATCCATTAAAATTAATTATTAGTTCTATTAACTCACCATTTCATAAACTCGTCGCTTTTTTACACAACTTAATCTTCTCGTCCATTTCAAAAGCAGAGAATGATACAAACAATAGCTCCGAATTTATAAGTAATATAAAAACTTAATAATAAAATATACACACATCCCTAATGATTACATCCTTGTATCATGCTTTTTTCTATTTCACGAATATCCTGCCTGGTATTGCTGCGACGGGGTGCTTCGTGAAGAGCTCATAGCCAACTACGAACAAATAAGACGATCAATACTGAACCTACCAGTCACTTTCTGGACATATTTATGTATATTTTAAGTAAAAGGTTATTAAGAGGAGATGTCGATAGAGAGATAGAGTGATTCACAGACTGCGGTGAAATCATGGAACATCTAAAAAAAATGTCCGCTTCCGAAGTACAGAAATTTTTCTAAGGAACGACTGACCGGTAATTTTAACCGCTTTGGTAGATTTAGTATTAATAAATGGATGACACAACATTTTATTCTACAATAACTTAGCAAGGATCATACAATTCCGCATCTGTCTCGCGTGAGCGTGTTCTCGAGTCTTTACTGCTATCAACAACCGTTGACAATTGTTGTCGCGATCGAGCATCCGAATTCTCTCGATCGTAACAGTATTATCAAACATAGAATCTAAATAGAAATTTATCCAAGTCAATTATTTTCATATCAACAAGGTAGTATTTAAAAAAAGCGAAGGAATTAATTCTCAACTCGACATATTTAATTTTCAATGGGATATACTGTAAACAAATTTTTGGTTTCTGAATGAGTTCATTAATATGTTCGGCATTAGTCCACAATGTGATGAAGGATTTGGAAACAGAGGTCTGAAACTTATTAATTTTTCACATTTTTTATATTTTCGGTACATGGATGGCATCACCATGTGTATCCCACAAAATCAGTTACAATATAAACTAGAAAGTTTATAGTTGAATTATTTGTCGATAACAGTTTACGTATGAAACAGTGCAAAATGGTTTCATTAGTTTTTTAGATATCTTTCTAGCACGTACAGGTAATAATATCGGCACTGATAAATACAGAAAGCCAGCTTTCTCCAAAAGGTACATCAAGTTCTTTTCTAACTACGTTATATAAAAAAATATGCGTGAGGCTCTCTCGCGTTAGAAGAAAAATTTCTTAGGTTCTAATATTTGTTGATGATTTTGTTATTTCAAGATTAGGAAATAGAATTTGATTGAGGGAAATCTCTTTTAATTAAATAAAAATAATATAGCTCTTTCATTCATCAATTTCCAGTCATTCGTACTCTCGGAAACAAATTATGGCTTTATGATAGCTGAGGTATGATACAAATAATTTAGACTCTAAATTTTACACATAACAAGAGAATACTGTGTCAATGGTAGTACCTGATCTGGTTGTAGACTGACCTTTGTCAGTGTCTAATTTTAACCTGAATTTTCATCCAAAAATTGTAGCAATGGTTGAGCTTCATCTGTGTTAAAATTGATGTTGAAATCACCACACATAATTATTAGCATTTTGACTTGATATTTTTCCTACAATGTTGCACCTTCAATAGTGTAGGCCAGTAAGACTTTATGTCCTGGCGAATGATATCTGTAACTTTTGCATTGTTTGGTATGTAGATGGCCACACTCATCTGATCATTTTCCAATAGACACGTAGCTGTACAAATATCACCAATTAACATACTCAGTAAGCCAAGTTCATCGACTGGATATGCATTCATATCCATGTTAGGAGTCACGATATTTGGCCTATTATTGGTATTTCTAGAAATACATCTGAACATTTAAATTGCACAACGAAATTGAAATTAGGGACGTTCAGTCTCTCGTCATTATGTAACCAGGTTTCTGTTAGTAATAAAAAATTGGAACGTTTTACGATTGCATCACCCAGGTCCAGAAAGTGAGCTTGCGGACTTTGGTAATTAAATGAACGAAATGATACTGCTCTTCTACTCGTCATACAGTCAGTTATAACTTTGTCCAGTGCAACTGAGTGAGATGTGATCTGCGAAATTTAGCTTGCTAATTACTCGTTAAAGCTGTTCTGCATTCACGGTAAAACGTGGGATTACTTCCTTTCGCAAAAATAAATAGTCCATTGATGTTTCTGATCAGTGATAAGGCTATATATACCAGTTACTGTGTTTGTTTTTGTCGTATTCATATATAATGTGATCAAAAGTCCCTCCTTGAGATTGTCAATGATGTGAGTGATTGTGGTGTTTACCAAGGCAAGGACTATTGGCAAGAGCAGACGTTGCACAAGTATAGTTTTATTATTATTTACTGGAATACTTTATATTCGCCGTGCTATAGGCACTGTTGTTCGGCTAAGGTCTGAATGTATAATAAATAGCAACTTTTTATCTTGTTTTTTATCACAAATTTTTGGAGCACCTGGGAATTTCAACCAAATACATTTTCCCATTCTATATCGTCATACTCAATATAAACTAATGTGCATAAAGCATCCTTTGCCAAGCCATTAGTAACGTCTATGTTTATTGTTATAATGTATGATTTGTTGCATCCAGTATATTTGAAGTCGTTGGGAGGTTAAGTTGTCCATCATGTTCGTTCGATACCTTACTTTACTACGGCTTTAAACTCTTTATTTTTTCCCAAAGTATTTTTTGGCGCTTCTTTGTTTATTTATTTTCTTTTTTTTTCTTTGTCTCGTTTTCTAAAGGCTCACACTCATTTTATATTGATTTTTTCCCCATATCAGTTGTCACACAACAGAAAATATTGAGTAATAAGGGACGAAGCGTACGATTGTACAAGGTACCCTTTTCTGTATTTTAATAATTGCTTGTAAAGACCATCTTTTCAAGTATTATTGGACCAGATTAATCATAAGTAGTTACAAATATCTTTTAATTCGTTTGTAACTCAATCGATTAAAAAAGAAAATAAAGAAATTATAAATTTGTTGCAGATTTGAACGCCATGCATTTCCTACATATGTTTTCGCCTGAGCTAAGCATTTTTAATACATTGAGCGCCGGCTTCGCGTTTTCGTAGGTTTCTGTGCGGTTGCTAGCCTACCGCTACCCTATCGCTATCCCGAACGAGATGTATAAGCAGCGTTCTAACGAATTTTTAGCTAAGTAAGTATTCATTTAGCGGATGTTTTATGGCTATTTGATCAAATCATTACCTTGGCACTCTTTGGTTGAGTTTTCTATTGAGTAATAAAACTTCTGATGAGCACTTGCTCAGGCATTCCTTACTATTTGCCTAATGCAATTACAGCGCCGTTGAAAATAATATTTAATCAAAATATACTATTTTACGGAAATGTATAAGGTTTTAAATATTTTCTTGAGCTACTAGATAGTTCAGAAACAAGCAAATGAGGCTGCTGGTCAGAGGTAGAATAGCGGTAGGAAAGCGGTAGTGCCAGAGAAACGAGCCACCGCTCACTGTGTTAAGATTGCGGGAAACCCTTCCACGCTGTTTACCCCACCAGTTTCGGTCTTTACAAAATGTGCGTCTAATGTAATTGCACTCCTCATATCTTCATTTTCCAATGTACGACCGATAACTGGCTCCAACAACGATTATCAGCACATATTTGTGTACGTGCGATTGGAAGTTTACGAAATTATAGTCGCGGATAGGAATAATCCTTTTTCAAAAACAGAGTGAGTATGACTTTCAAGAACAAAGTCCTTTATATCTATTGGGTGAATATGATTCTTTTCTTCATTCTTTATTTTTCAATACAAAAATTATACTTCCGTGGCTATTTCTAATTCTATTGTACCGCGCGCGTACCTCTGGTTGTACGCGTATCCTCTCTGTCCTTGCGACAGGAACAAAGAGGAAGTATGCACTTACGCGCGTTCGCGACACGACAAACTCAAGCCTGATGGTCCGTCATCGGAGGTCGTAAATCTCCGACCGATAAACTCTACATCACGAAGCGCGTCTTTATACCACGGTTGACCCTATGTCCTGTTGGGATAATAGGGTTGTTTTAACTGAGGGCAGTACAATGAGCAGTGTTTGAGAGACTTGATGGATTTTGTAATGTTTTTAATGATTAACTTGTATTTACAGACAGAATAAGTATATACAAGACTGTGTGACCGAATAGCTCTGCTTTCGTCAATGTTTTTTTAGTCATAAGAATGGCTCGGTATGTGGCGTCCACGGGGATATCGACGACCGGATTGGTAGTTAGTACAAACTGCTAATTGGTTGATTTCTACGGGAGTGGAACCATCCCTCCTTGACTCTACTTTTTGCCGGTAGTGAGGGAATTCCCCAACCCGACATTCCGGCCGCTGGTCCAACTGACCTGAGTGGTCCTTGAGGCCATAAGGCCCTCTTTTACTGATATATGCCGTCGTAAAGAAGTTTAATGAATTAGTGAAAGTTCCTCGTAGTGAGTATTTTGTGCCTGGTTATTGTCAGAACCAGCCCAGACGTTTTGCCATGATCAAAGGGAATGTTAAAATAGGTTTGACTTTAGGACCTGTTTATGGTCCGCGAGTGTTGATCCTTTGCAGCTGCGTCGCCTTGTCCTACGCGACTTAACAGTGGCTATTCTTAACTACTCTAGTCTTTTGCCTGTTCCAATTTTCCAACAGCGTTACACAAATATTCAGGAATGTTTGAAATATCTAATTTCCGAAGTATTTATCGCAAACTGTGCATTATATAGGTCTTACATTCCAAATTCACATTCTAGAAAATTAAATTCCCCCTTTTGTAAATAAAATTTACCTTTCTACGCCTCAAATATTTCTACAAAAATATTATACTTTCTTCTGAAGTTTTGATTAAAATAATGAAATCAGATGTTAAATAAGAGTTATGAAATTCAAAATATTATTTATCAGAAAGATGTGCATCAAATACTTTCAGAACTTGATTTAGATGGTTATGTAATCATTGTATTATAGTTAGTTTCAAATGTGGATATTTATTTATTTTCTAGAAAAAATAATTTATTAAGGTTTTTTTTAATCAGGTATTAAGCTTAATTTGTTTTGGAATTTTTAATAGACAAGGTGACGTTTTAGACTTTTCAATTTAAAGAATTTCTTAAAAATATATCCTTAATTCCCTCAGTATATTTGAGATACAAATTTTCTGTGATTTTGATAAATTTGTCTTACGAGTAAAAAGATCCCTGTATGTGTTTTGAAAATAAAATTCTTTCCATTTTTTGTGTGGAGGTGATACAATGCATAGGGCGTATAAAAGAGTTGTAAGTAGTTTTTGTATACTCGAAGATGGAACGTATACCACTAGATGTTTCTTTTTTCTTTTACACAAGGAAAATTTTTATAGATTTTCGGGTCCCCGCGAAGTTTGGAGTATCACGTGAAATTAGAAACAACACGACATGGTGCCATTTGCGCTGTATTGCCTGTGTACTCTTGGAATCAATTAAAAAAACCGATGCAACGGCACAGGGGTGAAAGTAGTCTCTCGCTTGGCGCGCTTGTTTTCACCTTTGACGCCTTGCTACTCCCCACATTTGAGCTGTGATGTTACCAGTTGCAAAAGGTTCTGAACAGGATCTTGAATAGGATCCCTGTCCTTGACACGTTAAATGCTACGCCGATTTTACGCGCCGTTCCGTTCACGCTACAGTTGCTCGATAAGCGAACCTGAATACACACAGATTGGTCAGGTAACATACCCTGTAAACGACGAGAAAAATATAAGGCTTAACGACGTCCCAATACCTAACGAATTTTCAATTATACTCAAATCGTAGTGTAGTTTCGTTCATTTCAAAACTTTCTACCATCTTCTTGTTGACCAAATATTCTGAATTTTGTTACTCTGAAAATGGATAATATTTATGTATTTAAGTATTACATTCTTTTGTTTAAAACATTGACCAAATAAAAACGGATGCCACATAAATTAAATGTTTAGTTTCATAAGTACGCAAAAACTGATACACACGCGGGAATAACATGAAGTCTACGGCCGGTTCTTAGGAATCGGCATGGCTTGAACGGAAAGTCTAGCTCCAGTTCCTGGGGACTGGCGAGGCATTTAACGTGTTAAGTTGACTCTACCAAACTTCCCAATTTACTCTTTTCGCGTACCACTATTATTTCTATATTACATTACATTTGAAATGTTCTATAAAAAGTCTAATCAGTGTTCAATGTGATTCTTGGATAAGGAGATGAAGGTATGTATGGAAAACTGTTTGCAGATAATTGAATAATTCAATAATAATTTTTTTTTATTTATTTACATACACTTCGGCATTCCTGCCAAGAAGGGGACTTGGTTTACAATTACTACCTTAAACACTCATCCGTCCATTCCTCGCTATTACTTTTTCTCGCATTTACTATCTGTCTTCCCCCTACCCTCCTTCCATTGGAGTAGCTCCGTTTTCCTGTATCCCTTTTCCATTCATCCATCCATACCTCGCTCTCCCTCTCCGGAATTCCCTTTCCCTTTGTATTCCTTTTTTTTCTCCTTCTCCCTTCAGAATTTATATAGCACCTCCTCTTTCTCCTTATCCAATTTCCCAGAACATATTCTTTTAATTCTCTCCACCCCATTTCTCCCAAGCTTCTCGAACCACGCTCTTGTGACCTCGCATGTCTCCACAAAGTGTTCCCAATTATCTTTTACGTCCTTGCAGAAACTACACCTCCTCTCCTCTTCCCCTAGCCAGTACTTGTTATTTTCCTCCATGTTGCCGCACCTCACCCTTATTAACACTCTCACCCCCCTCCCTTTCTCTATCCTATCCAGATATTTTCTGTTCAAGTACTCAGGGGTTACCGCTACCCCCATGAATTCTTTATACTTCCTGTTATATTTTGCCTCCTGTATTTCGGTCCCTTCTTCCTGTCTCTGTATATCGACTTCCCTCCTGCTTATCTCTCTCTCTAAATCCCTTTCCTCTTTGCCCATACTGTCTACTAGCGCCACCCCCCAACCATTCCTATTGTAGTATCTTTCCCTTTCTTCCCCGAATAAATCCTTCTAACCCTCTTTTTGCTACTCGTTCCAGCATTTTTTTACCCATCTAATGTCTTCCATGTCTTTTATCTTCTCTTCGTATCTTCTCGCTCTTAATCTCCAGCCTACTTTTAGCTTTGTTAACCCTAACTCCTTCCTTATTTTGCATCTTGGTGTGCAGAAATCTAGTTTAAACACCCACCTTACATAATCCATCATGAGTTTTTCTAACTCTTTTCTTTCCTCCCATTCCTATACCTCTACTCCGTATTCCATAACACTTCTCACTAGGTACCTGAATAACATCCCTCTCCTATTAAAGTCATCTCTACACCATGTTTCCCCTAAACCCTATACCTTATTTGCCGCAATTCCTCCCTTCTTCCTTAGCACCGTTAGCTGATCCTTATAGTTTCCCTTCCTGTTGAACGTGAAACCCAGGTATTTGTACATCTCTACCTCCTCCATAATCTCCTTCCCCCATTTCCATTGCCCCGTTTTCTCTTTTCCCCCCTTATTGAACTCCAATACCTTAGATTTCTCTGCGTTCAATTCTACCTTCCTACCTTTCAAAAATTTCTTTAAAGTATCCAACATGTCCATTAAGGCCTCCCTATTTTTTGCCACCAGTACTAAGTCATCTGCGTACGCCAGCGACCATATCCTTCCTTCCCCTAACTTCATCCCGCCTACTCCTCCCTCCTCCAGACATTTATCTAGATCCGCCATGTAAATGTTAAACAGTAGTGGACTCAGCGCACATCCCTGCTTTACTCCTTTTCTTGTTTGGAAACATCCCCTCGTTGGTCCTCACCACGACAGTCGTTACCTCATACACCTGTCCTAGTCTTTTCAGCAAATTAGCGTCTATACCTTTCTCCTCCATTATCCTCCATAACAGCTTCCTATCCACGTTGTCGAAGGCTGCTTTCAGGTCCACGAACACTGCAAACACCTTCTTGTCTTTCTTCCGCCCCTCTCTCTGTATCAGATGGCTCAAGACGAAGATGTTGTCAATTGTCCCCCTTCCTTTCCTGAAGCCTCCTTCTGGTAACAGATTTACCCTCTCCACCTTCTTTTCCAATCTTCCCCTTAACAATTCTGCATAAATTTTATGGGCCGTACTAATCAGTGAGATTCCTCTATAGTTTCCTATCTCCTCCTGATCCCCTTTCTTGTACATTGGCACAAATACGCTAGCCTTCCAATCGTTCGACAACTCCCCTTCCTTCCACACCCTGGTTATTATTTCCGTTAGTCCCTCCCTCACCGCTCTGCCTCCGTACCTCCATGTCACCATTGGAATCCCATCTATTCTTGCTGCCTTTTTCCTTTTCATCCTTCTCACCACCTGGGCTATTTCCTCCCAAAAAATATGTATATATATATCCAGTGAACTTCGTCCTCGATTTCATCTAAAAAGGAAGACATAGTGACATAAACTCTTCAACGAGAATACATTTGTGCGTGATCCCAACCAGTACAAAGTAAATGTTCCATTAAAGTCACACCTGGAGCTTTCGCATTCAAATCTCAATGCAGCTCCTACGTTTATACTATTTGCACCCTACACCTATGTTATCTTCCTTGCTGCCAGTTAACCGTGTGCTGTGACAGACAAAGGGGTACTCGCCGCGACTTCTTTGCGAAGAGCACGTCTCGACGGTTCTTAACGCAGTGATATGATTTTCTTAGTTTAACTTTTTTTTATCTAAAATCTTATTTAACATATTGGCGAGATGTTTGCCATCAAAATGAGACGACGCGCGATATAATTATAACCACATTTACTTATTTAATAAGTAATAAATTAAATTTTTTATCAGTCTGATTACATTAGAAAGACGGGTTATTAGTCACACTTGAAATAATAATAAAAAAGTATTGTTAAAACCTTATGACTCTTCCGTAAACTTTGTGCACTGCAATATTTAATTTTTATTCAGTAGCTTTGTAATATTGTACATTCGTTACAATCATCTAATTTTATGCCAAATGCAAATTCCGCTTATATTTGTACATTATGCATCAAATGGTGTCTTCTTTATCATTAATGTCGCATCGCGTTATGCATTCATCGGAAATTATGGAAGTAAGGCTTAGATTCCGGCATGATATTTTATATAATTTGATGATATTTTATATACTTTTTAATAATTTAATAAGACATGATATTTTATATAATTTTTAAGTAAGCCATACTAGTAGTTCAACTAAAAAGTTATTAAAATCAATTACGGAATAAATATTAAATAAGTGAATGTGGTCGTAATTATATGCTGTTTGGTTTCATTTTGATCGGCAAGACCTCATCAATGAGTTAAATAAATGTTTCGATTAAAAAAAAAATTCATATTTAAAAAATTAATAACAATACTTTTTTAAGCTGGTTTCTAAATGTCTCACTTGCCTTGCCTCAAGCTTGGCCAGTTCTTTTGTCCGTAGATCCTTTTGTTCGCCGTTTTCTTTGTTCAACACATTACAAGGCAAAAGCAACTTAGGAAACGGTATCTCCCGCCTCTTTAACGTCACAAATGGTATCCACGAAGTGCGACCTTAATAGAATGATTACTGCATTAAAACGTATAAAAATCGGAGGAACCCAAAGTTTACCTCTCCCTTGCAAAATATGATATTAAGTACTTATTGAATGTACATAATAGCGGAAGAATATAAGGTGTGAGTACAACATAATTTAACGAATATACGTACAACTGTTATCGACAAGTAACGGTGTAATAGGATGCGATAATTTGAAACATAAGGAATGTGAGGCGGTGTCCGCGCAACAAAAATCGTTAAATCCAATAGTATTCATATTTCAGGATTGCATAAATTCATACTCGATTTAAAAATAAAATTCAATAGGTCACATTTTAAAGAATAAAATTTTATTAATCGATTACATAGTGACCATTCTTCCTTATAGTTCCAGAGATATACAAACTTGTCGATTTCGTTTTTGAAGAAAGAACGTGATTTTTCTTGAAAAAAGTTCGTCAGGTAGTTTCCTCGGTATTAACATTCTTGCCATTCAAACCACTGCGCAAAGGCCGAACAGGTGAAAACTCGTAAGCACAATATCTAAAGAATATGATGCATGTTACAGAATTTTCCACTGCAACTTCTGCGGTTTTTATAGCCTCCATTGAATAACGTGTGGCTTAGCATTGTCGTAGTAAAAGATAATGCTTTTTCGATATCTTAAACCAAACGTTTTTCTCGAACATCTCCGTCGATTCTAGCGAATTTCTTACAGTACTTGTCCATCATGATTGTTACGCTATATTAGAGTGAATAATTGCCAGCTTTTGCGGTAGAACTTACACGTTCATTTGCCTGTTTCCAAATCCTTTCTCTGTGTATAGTAAATCCAACTTTTATCGTCTGTTACTATTCGATCCACAAATGGTCATTTTCATTACGTGCAAAAAGAAAAATAGCCATATTCGTGCGATTCAGCTTATTCCTTTGAGTCAAAAAATACGGTAGCCATATATTGAGCTTGGAAATGTTTTCAAGCTGTTTTAAATGACGAAACAGGGTCAAATTAACCATGTGCAGCCTCTTTATAATTTATTTAGTTGTAACCCTTGGACTCTTTTTCATCAAGGCACATACAATATCATTATCAATATTGGAAAGCCATCCAGAGCTGTATTGAACTTCTAAGTTGAAATTATCACCCCGAAATCTGCTAGACTGGTTTTTAACTGCTTGCAGAGCAGCAGCATAATCCAAATAAACGTTCTGATAGTTTTTTTTTGTGCAGTCCCAACACACGCATCTTCAAAACTCAATGTATCTTTTCATTTTCCGTTTTCACACATTTTTTTTACACACAAGTTGATTTAGCTAAACTATGCCTGACGTTAAAGTGACAAATGAAAATTCAGTAAAATCGTCTTAAAAGTCCAAAAACGTGAATATGATTTTGATCACTTATGAAGTAGAAGGCACGATTTTCCAGGACTTTAACATCAAGACAAAAAAAGACAAGTCAAATATTAAGCGGGCAAATGAGATAATTTAAAAACCAGCTCAAAAAGTATTCTCGCAAACTTTTTGAATTTTATTTCTTTTTGAGTTGACATTTTTTTAACGTGTTGATGAGATTTCGTAGATCAAAATGAGGCCAAACACAATATATTTAGGATCACAGTTTCCGCTGAATGCATAAACCGCGCTGCAATAATAACGACGAAAAAGGCTCGGCTCGAGTGCCACTTAGGATTTAAGAGACACTGTGTAAGGGGCAGTTACAAAGAGAGAGACACGATTTGAGCGACACTTGCAAGCACGGAGAAACGATTGGTTTGACGCCGCTAGGCAAGAAGTCACTCGAGTAATAACGTAAAAACATAAGCCTGGATCGTCTTTCATATATTAACACTATGCCATCCGCACGTCTAACCAGGATTTTTTTACTTGCCGCCAGTAGGACTGACGTAGATCATTTCACTCGTCAATTTTTCTAGGTTCTATGGAGATCATAAATCATCAAATTTTAGTAATTTGATCGTCAGTTCTCACGAATACTCAATCCTGTCCTTCTGTTTGTCACGAAATTTCGAGGATATATGTAAATAAATTCAACTAAAACATCAAACAAGCTGTCCGTGCATTCATCACGTATAACCGTGTAATGAATCCCACCTCCTATATTTGCCATTATCAAAGGACACAAGTTCTTATAAAAACAGAAAATATTCCAATATGTCTGTAACAAATTTCTACTTAAAACAAAATTCACGCGAAAGTAGCGTTCATTCGATAGCTTTGAACACGGCATTAACGAGGTATTACTGTCATTTTCCCGATTTTTTTGTACACGACCCAACGTGGTGTTACTGGCATTTACCAGATAATTTTCGCGGCACACCCAACGTCGCACTACCGTACGGCATAGTGTTAATGTATTAGTATTAGTAATGTATTGAAAATATTTTTTTATTGCTATTATTTCTAATGTGACTAATAACTCATTTCTGAATGTGTCCTAGAGAATAATAAAATAAACTGAGTTGTAAAATAAATATTAGATATGTAAATATAGGCGTAATTGTATCTTGTTTGGCCTCATTTTTATTAACAAATCCTCACCAATATGTTAATAAGCAGTTTACCTAAAAAAAAAGTTTAAGAAAGAAATTTATATTTTTGTATTATATTTTGCGTTACGGCACCGTCAAGCCATGAAATCTTTTCAAAGGGGTCCTGCCAGATATCATATCGTGTACCGTAACGCGCGTTTAGCTGGGTCCGATTTAAATAATATATGCATGGTATATACAATATGGTCCAACAACAACAGCGGAGATGCGCCATGCAATAAATTTTATGACATTTTTAAAAACTGGATAGGAACTTATTATTCAATGGAAATAAACATATTATTACATCAACTAAAAATACTGCATTAGAATGCATTACAATTGAGCAGGATCGAATCTTGGATCACGGCTAAGGTTCTCAATGGTTATCAACAATAGCAGAGAGTGGAAAGGGAAGAGTGGCCTGTTAGACCAAGTTATTCGTTGCCTTGTTCACTGACAATGAACTTCTGGGTAAATATCCCCAGTGCAACAATATATATCCAACACAGCCATTGGATATAGTTACTTTATCAGGGCATGGGTCTAGATACGCTTAGAATTGATTGGAGTATTATCGATTCAAAGTACGAGGTCAATTTTTCCATGCACACGTAGTAAAAATGACTTCCAGTGCTTATAAGATTGAACTTCTATCTAAAGATCATCACAAATAATGGGCGATTCACATGAGGGCTGTACTTTACAGGAAGAAACTATCAAATATGTTCATGCGTCCATCATTAAATCAGGAGAAATTGCAAAGGCCAAAGACAATTATGACATAATACTCGTTGCATGAATAGAAAAACACAAGCACACTAAACACATATAAAATTGGCTATCGCGCTCTCACAGTACAGATTGTGAAGACTTGCAAATTGTCCAAACATACAATCCTACCAATCAAGGTCTCCAAAGAAGCTCAGGCTTTTGAAAAAATAACAACCGAAGTAGGCAATAGAGGCGATATCAGGCTGCACCTATGGCAGTTTTTGGACACAGTTGATTAATTAGAAAATCTAAAGAATATCATTAGTTGCTAATTAGCTATAATATTACTACATAGTCTACCAACGAATTACGAGTACTTGAAGTGTGCAACAGAGTTTCAAAAGAAATACCAGGTATCTTAAGAGGCTAGGCCACTCTAACAAGATAAAAACTGCGTAATTGCTAAGAAGCGAAAAAAGTAGAAGGTTAACAAGCAACCAACATCATGCATAGTAATACATTTGAGTGTATCAAGTACTAACAAAAAATACCATATTTTAAAAAATGAAATACGATGGCTCCAAACAACTTACTCATGTGTATAGATACAAAAAGTACGGTCTCTAGTAGCAAAAGTATTCTTTTTGTATTTTTAAAAATGTTTATAATTAAGATGTTGTATGCCACCGATTTCAAAGTGTTGTCTTTTTTATGCCCACATGCTGTATACTAAAGGATTTTATTAGATAAAAAAAATTGCTTAAGCACTGACAATCGAACAGTATAATATCTGTAAAGATTGACAAAATAGAAGCTGTTTAAAAGTCAGTTAATGTATTGTTTATATCCTGCAAATGCATCAAAAATTAAATATGTTTAGTCGTCAAGGCTTAATAAATATAATAACGAAGGTAATATTTTCAAAGTGATTGGTCTAACGGAATTACCCCTATTGTGCATAATTTTCAAAAACATAGTTTAGAGATAAACGCATTTTATAGTTACGACACTATTTTTGTAAGTTAATGGGAATTTTTTGGAACTCCTGCTTCATACATCTAACTTTCAGATACATGTACAACTGTTTTGCGACTAATTTTCGCAATCTAGGACCAATTTCAGCTTCTTTGATCATATCAAGCATCGCTTTCTCGATAACGCTCTTTCTCGACAAGCTTCATTCATTCCGCATTGAGTTCATGGCATAATGCAAACATTGCTGACCCTAGGATGATTTTCCTGCTATGCATTATCAATAACACTGTTGATCGCTCTTCATTAAAACTTGTCTTGCTCTTTTTGCCACCAAACACTGTTTTTGTATAAAATGACTATATCAAATTATTTAAGCTTTTATTTGCGATTTCCATAAAGCTCCATATTCCAAAGATACAGCATTTCAGTAAATTGTCTCCACTTAATTTCTTGTAAATAAGCATTACTGCTTTAACACGTTTGGCACCACCTCAATCATATTTGGCTGATGAGTATGCTTCTGTGGGGGTTAAATCAGCCAAATGTCGCTGATATTCTTCTTTGACAATTACAGGACATTTTGCTGAGCAGAGATGGGAAATTGTAAACAGGGTTTGGTTATTAATATCTAATAAGCGGTTCTGTACTAAACCCATCCAAATCATCAATCCAATGAATGTCTTTATTTCTTTGGAAGTGGCAGGGTTTTTGTTCCATTTTTGGCGCTGGCTGCTGAGGTGATTTGACCTAGGACCTACTGTTTAAGGTCGGTTTCCAACCACCAGAGCTACAGTATAGATATCACACAGAAAAACCAAAGGCGATGGGCGGGATTCGATAGCGAATCTGCCACATGGCAGTCTCAGCCTATATCCACTACACCACCGTAGCTCTCAGTGGTAGGTTTCTATCTATTCAATCAAGCATGATCGGTCGTTCCACATTGAAGCAATTTTTGCTATGCATATCTATTAGTCTATGACTAAAAGATTTATCATTTCTTCATTCGAAAATAATGGAAGAACTTTACTTGCATTAATGTCAGATGATAAATCTAACAGAAGCTTGCTTTTTCCGGTAAACAGCTATAATTTTTGCCTATTGGCGAACAAGTACCTGAACTGTCCATCAGCAGTGGTCAATTCCTCTTCTTCCTTTATAGTAAGTTCTAAAATCTTGTAGATATCTTCACTTGTATATAATACCTTACCATCTGAGCCTGAACTTGATAAAAGTTTATATATAATCTTTTTTCTAAAACTCACTAATTCTTCGTAACTATTCTAGTCATTACAATTTATAATTTGACACGTGCAAAGAACATTTTGAGAACAAAAAAATGATATGATATGCTTGCTAAAAAAAGTACGCTTCTCGATTGAATAAAGAAGTAGGGACTACTACAGTAAGATCTCTCACAGTTTCTTTTTAAAAAGCTTATCGCTTTTTCCATTTCGGAACTAAATACGTTGCAATGAATAAAAGGTTCGAAAACGTTATTCGAGTGCCTCCTGGAGTTGCATCGTTGCTATTTCCTTCTTATCGCTGTTTGCGTTCCGGAGTTCCAACAGCCGGATTTAAACCGCGCGAGAAACTCAACCGAATCACGCTAGGCGACAAACGTGTTAATGACGTCTGGACACAGAGCTAGTAGCGAACCGTAGCGCATGAATATGTGAGGCTAATTCAGGCTTTGTATTTTCCGAAAAAAAAAAAATTGTTTGATACTAAGGCTCGTGTTTTAAAGAAACATCTGTTGCTATGTAAAAGCATGCTCCGAAAGGAGCGTTATAAGGACGAAAACGCACGCGTGGCTGAATTATCAAAAAGAGCCATATTGGACGTCGTTCCATCGCGTCTGGCTGCATCCGAGTATCTGTCGATTAAGTCGACTATTTTTCTGTTAAGACGTTTTGTTAAATAGTTTCGAATAAACTTTGAGTTATTGTTACTATTAAACTGTGGAGTTTCCCTCAGTCTGTCCGTCAGCACGCGTGTATACCTCCTTCAGTCTTTCTTTCTGTTCGCTCCATTCTGTCTGTCTCTCTTATACATTTTTCAAGAGTAGCCTAACCCCTCAATTAACATAATTGAGGAAGTTGACGCACTGAAGGAAAAACTGACTTTTGATGTACCAAATGCCAATACAATCGTTAATAAAGCATTGAGAAATTATTACACAGTGTATGCAGGTACATCATCAAGGTATAATACATCATATCAACATCAAAAATAAAGTGAATTTAGATGTTACAAATGCAATGAGGTAGAACTTTTTCATTCAAGTCCAAAAATAATATGGCGGAAGGCAATTATAATAACGAAGTAGCGATGTTATATAGCAATTGAATTGCGAAAGAAACTTATTGTAGTGCATTGACAGCAAAAGCACTAATACAGTGCTTGCATAATAACCCTGATGAACTGACAGATAAGCTAAGTTAGAATTCGTAAAATTTAAGATTACCAAATGAAGACTTAGTCAAAGTGATGAGCAAAAAAATGCACATTTAAAAACAAAACATGAACATGGGAATGTTCATACTACGTGCCTCACAGATGTATTATGTATGCTCAGTTATTTGTTGCAAAAGTAACAAATAAGAAATCCATAAATACAGTGATGGAGAATAACAACAATAATGAAGAATGCTATTCTGAAGAAGACACCAAATATGAAATGAAACCTAAACAGTATCAAATTATCAGATGATAAAGAGGATGACGTAACAAATGAAGAAAGTCATTATGAGTGGAAAAAGAACGGACATAAAGATTGCAAACCAGGCAAATTAACTGCTAAAAAAACTTTCTAAAACTCGACAAAGTTATGATCGCTCAAGAATCCATCAAACTGGTTTAAACGGATGAATACGAAAAGAGTACAAAAAACTCCTACAGACAACATAATGAAGAATTCAGTTGCAATAAAGAGCTACAAACAATGAGTACTTAAATTAAATCTAATATAATCAAATAATATAATCAAAAATTATACTTGGGGAACGATTGATCAGCCAGATGTGATGTACTTAGCCTGAAAAGGAATTTATTTATAATTTAGATGGTAAAATCAACAAAAAGAAGACAAGGATTGTGATCAAAGCTTTCGCACAGCAGCTGACTGTAGACTACACTTCAGCAGTTTCTGGACAGGCTAGACTTGAGTAATTTGACAAGTCAAATAATTTACATCAAGAGAACATATCAAGTAGCAAAACTTTTTTTGTCTGTAATTTAAAACATGATGGTATATTTAGTATAATGTATGCAACTGTTATGGATTTCCTTAAAAATAAAATTATTAACGTAGAAATCCATATTCAAATATTTATTGGAATATTTAATATAATCGCAAGATACTAAAAGATCTCGCTTGATACTGAGAGGATAAGATTTTAGCATTGATGTATTAGGTGAATGCAAAAGTTCGTGCGGAGTTTCAATAGATGGAGTTATGAGAAACTCAGCGTGAACTTTTGCACTCGCCCAATATGTTTTTTTCAAAACATCAACTAATTAAACACCATAAGACGCAAATGCCAATCAGGGAATAGCGAAACCCTAAATGGACCAAAAAACTGAAGAGGGAATTATATATAGACAATGGATTTGACATAAACAATACCATTAGAGTAAGCAGATTCGACCAAAGAAAGACCATACAAAAAGCAATTCCATAGGCAACATCTTAACGATCTCTGTTTACTGACTGAGGTACCGGCGATCCACAGGTGCAAAGAGTATCTCCTCTATGCGAGTAAAGACGTTAAAGAGGAGAAACAGATTGGTAAAAACAAAAGAACTTTTTCATCTATATAAATAAAGACTGAAAACAACAGTGGAGGTGTTTATGGAGCATTTTCTGTTACTCAGGGCCAACCAATTCGTACTCAAACTCGCAAAGCAGAGGAAACGAGTAGAAAGACAACAAACACCTGTATGCAACTGCCCTGCACTAGTATTCAAAAGACATACGATCTGGGGGGAGACATTTCTTAATGCGCCAAATATAGAGAGTCGTGTAGCTCTTGAGATTAATGAATAGCTATTGTCCACTTGACAACCTTTAGCCTCCCCAAACAGTGGGTGATACATATAAACTTTGAAACGTTGAGTGTTTGTGGAACCCTGTAGCACTATGTCTGCTCTCATTATTATTATTTTCTAACACTACTGCTTTCCTTACCCATGCTTGATCTCGCTTGCTGGAATGTTGATACACGTGTTGGAAACTATCCTTGAGGCCTCAAAGTCCTGTGATGGCCTAATGTCAATTATAAGATGCTTGTCATCAGATCTTTGCAGCAATTGAAATAACTGATCACAAGTAAAAAATTCTTCATTTCCTCCGATTGATGCAGGATCCTTAGTAGGTGTATCTGGTAACTTCAGGGATATATCCATGGGACCGATTGTAGAATTTTCATCCATATCTGCAAAATTATCGCCAGTCTCCAAAGATCGTTTCTTGGAGCATTCTTTGTACTTGGCTTCCAACTTCTCATTAACCTCCACAAAAGTGCTCCTCACCTCATTTATCTTTAAGAAAAATTAACACATAGACTGAACAATTCCAAATAATTCAGTTTTCAGTTTTTTTTTTTTTTAACTGCACCCCCCTTCCACTCTTCGAAAAATGTGAGAAATGCCACACAACCAAAACAACACACTAATATTATCGAAATATAAAGGTAATCATTGAATAACTATTAACTTTTCCTAATATAACAACCTCTAACTACTTTAGCAGTAGAGATAATGACTTAATACTTTGTAAAAAAGGTTTTTGTATTGATAAGTGTAGCATATATTTGCATGAAGATCAATTTGATTTGAAAGCATTTTTATCATTCTTATCTGGCAACACCTTTTATGGAAAAATTTGTATATTAATATACCAAATCAAAACACAAAAAAGAAACCTTTCACAAATTTCGTTATAATCTATTGACATTTATTGTGATTATGAAATTATAAATAAATGTAAATTTCAAATTGTAGAATAAATATAAATTTCCTTCATTCATACGGGAGGCAGGATATATAAAATCTTTCAGAGCTGAAAAATGAATCTTAAATAGACAATAATATGTAGACTGCAAATGTTTATGGAAATTAATGTTTTTCATAAAGCACTGCTAATATTTTTAATGAATGTTTTAACTAATTTTGGAAATAAATGTACAGTGATGATTATAATACAAGTAAAAATATCTATACATTTACATATTTATATTTCACAGACTAAATCTGAAAAAGAATATAGATAAAATATGTTACATGAACGTACATATTATATACCTTAGTTTATACATCATGAATGATTAAAGAAAATGTTAAAATTTTTCTCCTGATGTGACAAAACATATTGCTGCACATCTTACAGAGTTCTTTAGATGGTTTTCCCTGATTTTAATTATGTATCATTGGTTTTATAGATGTACCACTACATTATATATAATTAAAAAATTAGTTATACATGGCCAGTCAATTTTCAAGAAAATGTATTTAAGATTTTAAATCTCCACATGCTGTGTCTTACACCTCGAAAGAAATTCTTCAACCAAGAACTATTGTAACACAGAAATAAACAAGAGAGATTAAATTTTAGGACCTGTGTTTAATTCTCAACATTGAATTTTTTCTTGCACGTTTAAAAGAATATTTATAGGACACGTTGAAGTTATGAAAATGTAAATTATGTTTTACAATGTTGCTAAAATAATATACTTATTTATTTATTTGCTAATAACAAAAAAGCTTTACTGCAAATAAAGAAATAATTTAAAGCAAATGAAGAGAACAAAAGAAGAAATATTAGTACATATAAAAACAATTTTTAACAGATAATATTACATAAACTTCCTAAGTTGTTTGTAGCATGATATTTGTCGAAGCAGTTTTTTTTTGCAAAATGTTCGTGGTATATATATAGAGAGATATTTTAATTGTTTTTATGAGATTCATCATCTGATATGTAAGAGTACAGAATAAAATTATATTGTTTGCATATGTATAGTTTCCATCAAACGTGTTGACAATCAGCAACATATATATTCTATCGATTAAAATATTAATCAAACATACTTTTGAGATCTATCTAATATTTATTTACAACTCAATTTCTTTCATTATTCTCTGGAGCACGTTAAAAAAACAAGTTATCAGTCACATTAGAAATAATAATAAAAAAATATTTTTAATATATTACTAATACTAATACATTAATATATGAAAGACGATCCAGGCTTATGCTTCTACGTTATTACTCGACTAACTTCTTTCCTATCGACGTCAAGCCAATTGTGTCTCCCTACTTGCAAATATCACTCAAATCGTATCCCTCTCTTTCCATAACTAGCCACTAAACCGTGTCTCGTAATTCGAAAAAGGCATTCGGGTCAAGCTGGATTCTTAAGGCAGTTTTACTGTATTTCTGGATAACTCTTATGGAAATTTTACTGTAGTGAAAATGGAATGAAGTATGAGAAGTATAGTAAAAATTTCATGATTATCGTTCTAGACCTGTCTTGTAAATGTTATTGTGCTGTTCCTATGCCTATGTTACCTTCCTCTGACCCTGTCATGCATGTGAGGGGGTATCCAATATGGTATATAGCGCAACACCTTTGAATAGAGTACGACTTGATCATTCTTAACACAATGATATAACTTCTTTAATTGAATTGTTTTTTATTTAATATTTTGTTTAACATATTGGTGAGGTTTCCTTATCAAAATGAGACCAAACGTGATATATTCAGCATCATATTTACTTATTTAACTCCTATTCTAGAACTGGTTTTATTTTATCGTTTAAATTGCAGTAGAATGATGGGTTCTTAGTCACACTTGAAATAATAATAGGAAAGTATTTTTTATATTTTAGTAATATAATATTTTATATTATATTACTTGTACAATGAGATATGTATGCAAATATGAAATACATGTCATACTCAGAAAGTTTTAAAGCATTTAATGTGGCTAAAAAATTTGTTATGTTTCATACCTCTTTCTGTAACTTTACCAAGTATTTATAATTTATTACAGTGCTATGTTTTGCCAAAAAAAAGTATACAATTCACGATTCTAAACACCCATAGAATGGAATAGTAATTTTACTCAAATATAAAAAAAATGATTAAAAATGCAAAAAAGTTGTATAACTTTTCCCTAAATTTTGTTGAACTATAATATTAGATTTTTATTTGGTAAATCTTATGCCTTCGCTATAAGCATCTGATTTTTCGCCAAAAGTAAACTCCGCCAACAAGTGAATTGGCAATATAGAATTGTTGAATAGTGTCTCCTATCTCATGAATTTCACACAGCGTCTTATGCATTCCGCAAAAATAGCTTACATTCAACTCATCCAACAATGTATAACAATAACGTATTATTCTAGTAAGCCACGCACAATTTGATTAAAACATTAAAACAATCAATTATTCAATAAGTGTTCAATAAATAATCTCATTTTGACCTCATTAATATCATTAAATAAAGATTTCATTCTGGCAGCACTTGCCCTGCCTGAAATTTGGCGGGCTATTTTGTCCATGATCTTTTTTGTTTGACACAACACAAAGATAGAACGCACACCTGAAAAAAGCTGTCTCCTGCTTTGTTAATGTCACAAGTGGTGTCGATGCTGTACAACAATCATGAAATGATTACTATATTAGTTTTCCCTCTGTGTAGCCCTGATTGTAACGTGTTATACGCCCATTAAGACAGGGGACATTAATGTTTATTAGTGATTACGGGGAATCAACTTATTCTAGTGCAACTTTTTAAGAAATACACGTTTCCGAGAAGTCTTCTATTTAAATGGCTTAAGAAATTAAATCCAAATTTTGGTACAATTACTAAGATATATAAAAAAAATGTCAGCGTGTTTTATGCTAGAAGAGAACGTGAGATGTTCACTTAAGACGGTCCGAACGCTTACCTATGCTAGTTCCAAAGATCCATTAGGATGCTTTGTAAAGAAAATGTTGGCATGCAAGCATATCTCGCACTGTATGGTGAGCTTTATAAATATAAATAAACAAGCCTAAAACTGAAGGAGAAAATTTTGACAGATAAACGCAGTTCGATTTGAAACGTCGAGCATTGCAGACAGAAAAAAATCAGAAAAGTGATATTCTTTTGGTAAATATTATTTTGTGAGTTAGGAATAACAATTAAAACATTTTCGGGAACAATTAAATTTTCGACAATATAGAACACGTCTATCCACATCTTCGTTGGACAATGGACTGAATACTTAATACATTACATATTCCCAATATGAGGGAAAGAAAACGGGACTTTGTTGTTTGCTCTGACACGAAAACGTTAGGTGAAAGGCGTCAAACAGCGTATTATTGTGAAACATGTCCAAATTAATCTGCAATGCATATTGAGGACCACTTCAGAGTTTATTACGCTGTACAAAATTTTTTTTTTCCAAATATGTTTCTTGATGTTCATAAATTTAAATAAACCAAATATCATTACAATACCTTACTTTCTTCCAAAGCTATACTATATAATATGTTCATTCCAGAATGTATGTTTTTGCAGCAAAGTGGCTTCGAGTTGTTGATAGATAACGTCCAAAACGATGCCGAGTACAGAGGGTTAAACATATATGCTCATATGCAGGTATGTGTTCCTTCACTCGTCAAAAAACTTTTCTGATAATAATAAATGTAAGCATGATAAGATCCGCACAAACCATAATTGGCTATAGCTTGAACATGAGTGACAGAATTTTGTAATCGTGAAATTCGGGCACTACTTATTGTCTAATGCAGATCATGGGCAAGGCAGAGATAAAATATTTCCGTTTACTGTTCGTGCCATGCAGACAATGCTCAGTTGCCACTAAAAGGGTCTGGTTTGGTAAACAAAGCATTTATATTTAATCAGATCACAATAGTTTTAATAAATCATTGCTTTTTTTAATACTACATGTACCAGGGGCACACAAATGAATTTTTGATTGTTGTTCTTGTGACCATTACTGAAATATATAAATGACTAATGCTCTGAAGTAATTTACTTATTGAATAATTTTCTTCTCTGTTACTTTGTCTCTAAATTTTGAATACAGTATACCTACATATAGTGATGTATGACTTGTACTTCCCCTGAAGGGACAGATAAATCTTTTATTTTAGAAGTTCCTCTTAATATTACCTTATAATTCAAATAATTTTATAGAAAACTAAAAATATGTCAGTACATATACCTTATACAAAAACGACAAAAACATACTTTCATGTTGTATACATTATACCGCTTCTCACTTATTTATAAAAACATTTAACATTCGTATATGTCAATAACATAAATAACAGTAAAACGTAAACGTCAGTTAGCACATTATATAAATAATAAAACAAATAATATTCATAGTACATGTAATAACTACATAGTAAATGGAGAGCTAAAATTATCATGTAACCATTATTATTATTAAGTTTATTTTCAATTTCCATTAAATAAAACAACAGTAAAAAAATGCAAATTTTTTTAAATAACTTATGCTTTACAAACAAAAATCATTTTGAGCCTTCTGGTAGAAGTAGGTATTTCAAGCTTTAGTAATTCTAGTATTAGAAACCTATTATAAATTAAGGTGCTTCAAAGCATGAATCCTAAACAAATAAATAACTAATTTCAAGAAAACTACAAAAAAAAAAATAATTGATATTTCTATACTCAACCTTTCCTGTAACTGTCATTTTCAACATGTAGAAAAAAAAATTCAACTGCCGAAATTGAACCCAGGTTAAAAAATTTTTAATCCTACCTAACCGCTGTAATGTTAAAACAGTTCTTGGTTCAATTACCAATATGTGTTGGACCATGTAATTTTTTCAAAGACTTGGCGCATTTTTTCCAAACTGGCTGGCTATCTACAGGTAATTCTTTTGTTAAACATAATGTAGAAGTAAGTCTACAAAACCTAACATATTTCATCATAATCGAAAAGACCTTTTGAGAATAGAATAAGCCACATACAACAGGAAAAGGTGCGAGAATCAGTGTCTTATAATCATGAGTTAAATATAATAAATGTGATTAAAATAATTTGGACTCCTGTATCACTGGCCTGAAACTAAAACACTTTCCCTTGCATGACATCTGCTCTATCATCTGAACTATCTAGACCCTCACTCTCTTTAGTTAAATCTGCCAGCAAAAACCTATTTGTGGGTATGAAGGAGTTCGGATCTTACACATGGCCATCTCGCTCAGACATTCATCCTCGGATGTTTATGTCTTTTACTTCGTGCTGTAAATATCACAAAGTTCTTAAGTCTCACACTATTCCCAGGCCTTCACTCATACCGTTTTTGTATGTTTGTAAGATAATGTCCGTCGCTCACAAACTACACTATAAACTTGACATGTTTATATTAACAAACTATATTCTCGTAACAATGGCCTTGTAAGAATCAAATCGTGCCTCCATCCCAGATGTGTTTTCACTTGTAAGTCCCGCAGAAAAAATTTGGGGAGTTAAGTAACCGAATGAAAACTTGAATACAAGTAATTTTCCTTGTTAGATGATTGCTCTAACACTGGAATTACCCAAGTCCTCCAATTAAATCTTCTTGAGATCACCTATTTGTGGAGATGAAGGAGTTACTATCCTACAATATTATTCTAAAATCTGTAAAATGGTTGTTTTTACACTTATGTTAAAATAATGTGCAGAATCTCTAAGAAAGACTATAAAAGAAATTTGAGATTATTCTGAGTACCTTAATACAAATGCTTAACGCTTAATACTACAGTAATGAATCCAGAAATATATCTTGAAACAACAGGCAAATCTTTAGAACACTTTCCCATATCATCCATTGATCAACAATTAAGATATATAGCACATCACTTCATATAATATTATTTATACTATTTTACAAATTAACCCCTGTAAGTTTTGATAGGCAATTTTGAATCACCATTACATGAGGTATTCAGCATTTATTATTTCTATATGACAAAAGGTGAACCATTTCTTTGTCCTGCTCCTTTTTTAATATATATGTATACATACTGATTTCCTGGAAAGAATAAAGTTCATCTACAATACCTGATTGGTGCGCATATTGGCCAAATAGTAGGACTTGTCATTTCTGTACTCCTGTGTCTGCTTGAGCCATTCTACAGAATCGAGCCAACGTTTCAACATAATATATTGTGTCTCATGGTCTCCAGAACGTCTTGCCTTCTCTGCCAGCTCACGCATCCTTGGTAGCCTCATGTAAATATTACACGGCTTAAGGCCCTTGTAATCTATCTTAGTCTGCTGCAGGAGATCCTCAATGGAGGTGTAACGCCTTCGTGTAGTATCCGACATTTCTTTCCTATTATAATAGCATAGAAAATTGAAAAGAAAATTATCTCTTCTAACATTCATGAAACATCAGTAATACTCTAAACAAGAAAATGGGACTTACATAAACAGTCATTTATTCATGAAACAATTAATTTAAATGCAAAAAAAATCATACAAACAATTTTTTTAAACATTTAATATATACATTCTGATCAGATTTTATATAAATTCTAATAAGGAAATAAAGAAAATGCATATGATTTTACAAATTAAAAAATGATTGAATAAACTTTTCTAACTTCTAATTATATTGAATAGTTATTTTGTTTAAAAAATTTCTTCTATTGTTTTTAATACTATAATTTCCTTGGTGCTTCTTGTGCGTAATTAATCATGTTTTAATCACTTTAATAATTCCTCAGAATTTTTCAATTCGATTGTCGAATATTTATATTTTGTTTTCTAATCTTCAAAAAATAAAACAAAACATTTCTGTAAACATCAGTAAATTAATTCACATTGTCTATATCTAAACCAATAAACACTTGTAATATTAAGTATAATACGAAAGCTTAATTTGTTAGAATCATAATTTTACCAAATGTTTAATGAACAATTTTCTAAGGCAACAAATTTCATAAAAAATTGCTACAGCAAGTCACATGACACTGGTATTAAAAATTTCGTAAATAAATAAGTTGACATTTGAACAAGTTGTACTTCGAAATCATCTATATCAAAAAAATGGTATCAATAAATCAGTAATAGATAAAATTATTTACGAGATACACTGCAAAGGAAGTTTAAATAATACTGTCAATACGCGTAAGAAACCACGAATGTCACAAACAATGATTTAATTTGATTTATTTAATTTGTATATCGTACAGAAAACCGAGCTAACCTAAAAAATACTTGACACTCTCACAGGTGAAATAATCCACTGACAGGTTCAATGAAGGAAAACAAATTATAATTCAAACAACATTTCAAATCTGTTCCGATAAGAATCATTACATAGCAGTCATTATTGAGTATCTGACAGACCCTCAACGTCTTCCAAGTTTTCCATAGAATTCTTGCTGCGGATAGAGGGGTAAATACATTGGTGAATATTGATTCCATAGCAAACATTCCACTCCGACTTACACTCCCTCTGCCCGATATGATGATATGCGTTTCAACGGCAGTAAATTTTGTGGAAACAACTAATTGTCCCACTGATTTCAGGAGTCTCTTGCGGAGAAACTGGAAAACTTTAATCAGTAAAAGCCGATTTGATGTAAGAACAACGCGAGGGACAAGGACTAGAATTACAAATGAACCAATACAGTGATTTTGTTGAAGAAAAGCTGTAAAACGAAAATGCGACGCAACCGCATGATATTTTTTGAGTTCGCAGGAGGTACTGGCAAACTCCGAGTGACTTTAGAGGCCTCAGGTGGAGAAATTGAGAAGTCCACGATAACTGAAAAGTGCCGTAGCGTAATAAGCGAGCGCCCGTGATAATCCACATTTCGACATTTCAATGTACCTCGCTCGCCCTTCTCGTGTCTTTCTCATTCTCACAATATGTCTCATATGTATTCAATATGTCTCGCTCTCTTTTACGATATTGTCCTCCAGCATTGCCAACGAAACATAAACACAAGCAATCCCTGCTAAACTTTTCCGCCTTGCTAGAATTTGCCAGGCAGATCCGAAGTGAAAAACACCTAAGCGGGCATTACTGTACATATAAACATATAATCGTAGAAACATTTTACACATACATTAAAACAAATTATATCGAATGATTTTCAGTTAAAACCTTTTTTCTTGTTATAATTGTGAAGAAGGAGAATGCACATAAAAAGATGTCAATAACGAAACAGAATTATACAAAATTGTAAAGGAATCGATAATTTGTATTTTAGGATTAATGTTGGTCGGTTTTAAATTACACAAAATTAATTGTATTGAATGAGTGCAAAAATTCGAGCGGAGTTTCAATAGATGGAGTTATAAGAGACTGCGCACAAACTTTTGCACTCACCCAATAGTGACAAAGTAAATTCCGACAGTGAATGGTTAAAATCAGCATGGAATTAATGGTAGAAAAATAAAATATGTTTAGATCAATGTTGTATATTTTTATTATATTTCTGTAAATTACAATGCCGTCCGTCACTTAGTGTCGACTTAGTGTCATGATCAAGAAGACCATCACGTGCCGGTGACACTTTGCTAATGTCACGCGAAAAGCTGTAAACAAATGCTAGCGAAACCTACTGGCGCCAAACAACGAATCTTGATTACTTGGACGGACGACAGAAGCAAAATAATTTTTCTGTATTCATTATTCTAAACGGGCAAAAAAGAACTCAATAACGAAAACTGAACTCCGTTTAAAAAATTTTTAGTCTGTCATGCTTTCCACAGAACTGTAGAAGCTCTTAAATGAATCGTTTCGTACCCTATATATGTCGGATCATAAGACTTTCAAACTACATATATCTTGTTAAATTGACTAGCCTTTAATAGCTAATTCTTCAACTATAAATAACATTTTTACATTACTATTGTTTCCAGTAACAATGTTGTCAAGCAATATATCAGAAAAAGTAACAAAGTATCAAAAAGCAGGTAATGCAACAAGGGACAAGCCAAATGTCCTATATTTACCAATTTCTATATTTACTTGTAAAAAAAAAAAACAAAAAAGTGTAAAAATCTTATTTTAAAAGTATATATTAGGTTCTTCAATAAGTTCATGGCACTGAAATCAGAAAACAAATCTATAGTTATAAAAATGATTTTATTTTTCAGTATAATCCCCTTCAACTTCAATACACTTATTCCAACAATCCTCCAATTTATGGATTCCATCTCTGAAGTGGTTTTCCGGAAGATCTGCAAAATATCCCTCAATGGCAGCTATCACCTCTTTGTTTGATGAAAATCGTTTTCCATGAAAGGATTTTTTGAGGTGTGAGAAAAGCCAGAAGTCAGAAGGAGCTAAATCTGGTGAATAAACTGGATGTTGCAACAATTGATACTTTAGTTCACTAATTTTGGCAATGCTTTTTTGAGCTGTATGGGCAGGTGCGTTATCTTGATGAAAAATTACTTTTTTCTTCTGTAAACCAGGTCTTTTTTCACGAATTTTTGCATCTAATTGGTCTAAAAGATTACAATAATAATCCGAGTTTATTGTTTCACCAGTTTGGAGGTAATCCACGAATAAAATTCCCTTTGCATCCCAAAAAACTGATGCTAACACTTTCTTGGCTGATTTTTCAACACGAATTCGCTTTGGTGCTGAAGAACTGGGTTCGCACCACTCGTTAGACTCTTGTTTCGATTCAGGATCATGATGGTAGATCCAAGTCTCTTCCATAGTGATGAAACGGCGTACAAAATCCTTTTTATCTTTTCTAAAACGCTCCAAATTTTGCTGACAAAATCGTCTTCGAACGTGTTTTTGTTGCATTGTTAATGAATGTGGCACCCACTGTGAGCACAGCTTTTTGAAACCCAAAACTTTATTTAAAATATTGCTCACTGTGCCTAATGAAATGCCCAAAGCTTCCACTAAATCTCTCTCTGTCAATCGACGATCTTCCAAAACCATATCCTGTATTTTTGTGACAATTTTTTGTGTTGATGCAGTTTTTGGACGTCCTTCACGTGGATCGTCCTCAACGCTTGTACGACCACTTTTAAACAAACCAGCCCACTTACAAACCATTGTCTTTGAAGGAGCAGAATCACCTAACACATTTACCATTTCAGTATGAATTTCCATTGCCTTTAATCCTTTTTTTACAAAGAATTTAATCACTGCACGATGTTCAACTTGTTCCATTATTGAAAAATGCACTGTGAGATCAACTGTAAATGGCTCATAAATAAAAATAAATTGACAAACCGAAATTTAATTTTGGCTATATTCTTATGAAACATGAAATAATAAAATGATGTCCAATTTTTAGTTCTACCGTTCACGAATAGTTGGCGCTCCGCGAACTTATTGAACGACGTAGTAACACTATAAAAAAGATAAGAATGTAAATGTACTTTTTGTAAATTTGATAAATAAATACAGAAAAGGAAATATTATCACGGTCAACAAAAATAGTAAATAAAAAAATAATTAAAAGTATATGGGATTGAACTACCGATGTTTCTTTCTCAGTAGCGTCTATTCGAACAAGCTAAAAAGCACTATCAGTCTTCCTCGAAGTAACAGTTACAGGAGAAAGAAATAGTGCGAAACCACACAGCCATGATAGCGGCTAATGGCTCAGTAATCGATGCCGCTATAAACATAACATACATACATACAGCCATGATGGTATTCAAACGGTTCAGATTTATTATATTTCTTACACAAAGGCGTTTCAAGGAAAAACGCAATTTTACTTAAAATATTCTCTATACAATTACACATAATTTTAAGTTGCAATTTAGCTTTAAGAATTTTACATGAAATAAATTTATAACTTTTTACAAAAGAAAATTTTTGTTTTGCAACTTTTCCTCAACCGAGCTGTTGGACGAGCGCAGCATAATTATCTCGAATATAAATATCACGATTATTGTGGTTTTCCCTTGGAAATGTGTAAAAAAGATTTTGTTCTTGCACTCGGAGTCTCAAAAAGTACAACTGTAGCTCTGCCCGTGTTTTATTCCGCCTCCGATAGAGGCGCTAATTTTGTTGTAATTATGGGAAACTGGGCTTTCCTCGCCACAATTTCGAGAAAAACGTATAATAATTGTAACATTCGTATTCAGAAAAATTCTTACGGAGGTGCACTCAGCGCTCAAATTAGGAAGAAAGCTCAAACAAAAATTTAAGAAAATTTCAACTGATTTTTAAAAACTAGTTTTAAGCGTGTACCTCCCGAAACGTATAAAGCAGCGTTAAATAAAATTTCATAAGCGAATATTGTGGTTTTGCATCGGGTCAGCCAAAAAATAAATTCGCTAGGCTAGTTCGTCCGTACCTTCAGTCCTTGTCCCACACGCTCTTTTCGTATCGATTCATCTCTTTCTTTTCGAGGTTTCTGAATTTCTTAGCAAAACTCCCCCAAAATCAGCGTAACAAATCAGGGGTACCAACAAACTCACTTCTGTGGACCCTTAGCTGACGACCACTATTATAAGATTTTGGTTTAGGTAGTGGGGGTATAGAGAAAACGTTATCTAGTGACAAGGCAATTTGCTGATCATTTCCAGTAGTGAAGGATGGAGAGATTAACAAGGTTAGGCCTATGCCTCTTTGTGCTTTTGTACATCTCGAGGGATTCAAATGCCGACGAGAGTCAGGTGCCCCTGACAAAACTCGGCACAAAATCCGGGCCAACCTTAAAATTCTACTACTGGTCAGTCAATTTTTTTTATCTTGATCGTTTTATGTACGAGGAAGCACAAGTAATGTTCACGTCGGTTTTTCCATGAAGAACATATAGGATAGTCCAATAAGTAACATTGAATTTCTCTATTGGATAGCATGTTTTTACTTTTTTAAAATAATATAAACAATGTTTCTAACCTATAATATATTAATATGTATTGGCGTATTGACAAACCAAGGAATTGTTTACAACGGATATTATCATGATTACCTTCCCTTTTTTTTGCTGTAAGTTTATTTGGAACATGAACAACGTGAAATTGCATTTCGTATATTTAGTTTTGTATTTCCAAAAAGAAAAAAAGATTTAGTACACACATACTAATAATGCTATACACATACGTATTGATAGGAAAAACTTTTAAATCTTTGGTGAAGGAGATTTTTGTCTTACCAATGACAAATGCTGTGAAAGACCTCTCAAGGATGATAACGAATTGATATCAAGCCTAACTGGTGGTAATCTACATTAAACAATAAGGATGATTGTCAAAATATTGAAAATATCAAACTCTATTATTGTGAATAGTTTAGAAATATTATTAAGCAAAAAATTCCAACATTATTCATCAGACATGATGTTATGTATAGTGTTTCCTTCAATATATGACATAGTTATCGAAAAAATAATTTTTTATGTTTAAATGTTCTTATTTTAGATATTATAGATACTTCATTAAAGAATGAGTAAAAAAGATTCAAAGTTAGAAATCCTATTTTCTCAAATTACACTCCCCTATTTGTGTTTGGAAATTCCCAATCTCTACAAAAATTTAATCTAAAGATTTCACTGAAATTATTTCAATATGCAATATAAAACATAAAAGCTACCATGGTATAGTAGATAGAAGCACAGACTCCCACATAGGTCATCCATGTTCGAATCCAACACATCACCTCTGATTTTTCCATGTAATATATATATTGTAGCTCTGCTGGTTCTGGCCCGACCTTATACAGTAGATTCTAGGCCAGAATAACCTTAACAGTCAGTGCCAAAAATGGATTTAAAAAAATAAAACTTTTACGCATTTTATTAATATCTATCATTATATTGTATAATCTAATCGGCTTGCAATGCATATGTTCAATTTAAGTATAAGAAGGTCTAATTTATCTGTATCATTTAATTTTCTAAAGGCAGCATCATTAAAAGCTGTTATTCAATCCTGCCCTTATAGATACTTTAGTATTATTCATTACATTGATAAGATTAAAGAAAATTTTGACAAATTTTATAAAGAATTATTTTCCATTTACACTTTTTATTTTTGATAGAATTGCTCATATACAACATTATTTACTTTTGCTTTTTAGCTTTTATTGTTCTCTTTTGAATTCATCTTTTTTTTTATAATTTGTTTTCTCTTTCAGATTATAATTTTGATCCAAATTTGTTATTTTACTTTTCTTTGAATTACATATATATTGCTGTAAGTTATTTACTCTGTAGCTAATTATTTTCTTTACTTGGCAAATTTTTCTATATAAAATTCACTTTCATTTCTTCTCTTAAACATGTTTCAGTATCCTATAAATTTCTTATTAACAAGTTTATTTACTAATAAATTTGTTATATTGCTTGAAGAAATAATTTGTTCTTCACTTAATAAAATCTTTTGTTAATATATCAATGTCTGGTTAATTTGCTTCATATATTTATTTTAATTAACCGTTTAAGTGACATGGAATTTACAAAAACTTCATTAAAAGTAAAAGGAAAACCATTGTACTTCTTTCATTTTATGTTGGCAAATATCAGGCAGCATGGTTATACTCTGATTCCACTGCAAAAGACAGTAGGCACCATGGGTTAATGTCTTTTATGGTCATGATGTCTTCCTGCTTATAAATGATTGGTATTACCTCATTGTGTTTATTGATATTTTGCTTCTGACAGCAAAAAATCTTGATTAGTACAACCTGGATAAGAAGTAACAATGAAAATGCATAATCGTAACAAGCAGTCAATTTGAACGAATAGAAAAGCTAGCAATCTTACAAAGCAAGAGCAGACACTGCCACTCACCAATTTTGATTTGATTTAACATAGTGGTTGGGGGCAGAAGATGACTTCTGTAAAAAGATTTAGGTTACTATACTTTTATTTTTGAGAAAATCAAAGTTAAAGTTTGCAGAATATGCATACCACCTCTATATATTTAAAAAATATCCTTCAAATCAGGTGAAGCAGTAGCATAGTAGTTAGTATACCTACGAAATACAATGTCATTAATTTATCATAACTTCTCTGTAAATATTTTAATATAAGTTTCTTGCAAAAGTATCTTTTCTGAAGAAAAAAAATGTTGTTTAAAAAAGGTATGACATACACTCAAACCTGTTTTGGTGCGGTGGATAGGGACCCCATAAAAAAAAACGCATAAAAAAAAATCACACGAAACTTTACGAGTAGCTGTGAGACAGTTTTCGCAACACAATTAAAAAGTATTTTTTTGTGTGGTGAATAGGGACCACATAAAAAGAGTCTCACGTAGAAAATAACTCAAAACCTTACGAAATGACTAGGAATTGCTTATGTTTAAAGTTAAAATAAAATTCCTAAAAGTTGATATCTAAATAGAAATAATAATAGATTTATCTTTAATTTATGCTTTGAAATGATCTGATCTTAATGGTCCAGAAATGTGAACTCACTTTGAAAGACATCAATTAATAAAACAGACACGTCATTTGTTCAGATCAGGGACGAATAACAGCAACTCTCTGTGATTTACGATTATAGAGTCCAACACATATACAATGTAATCGGCTGATGCACTGCTTATGTTATGTGATGAGATATATATTAAACATCGAACAAGCTAAATGGCCAATCAAACCTACTACTTATTTATTTGATTATTAATTTGATTGCAATTTTTATGTACTGCATAAAACAAATCGCACAAAAAAAGACTGCACCAAAACAGATTTGAGTGTACTTACAATGTTAGGTTCACAGTATGAGGGCTAACCACCATTCCACTGCTTTATCTCATACAAAAGATGCTTTTTAGATATATAAGGATGGTATGCATACATGGTACACTTTGACCTTGACTGTCTTAATAACAAAAGCATAGTGACTTAAACCTTTTGCTTCTTACTTACTAAGCAGAAGTTCTAACATGCTGTCTACCTCTCAAATAGTTAATACATTTAACATAGCACAGAACAGTATTCTTTTAATTGATTTAACCACTTGACATACAATGACGTCTCTGAGACGTCATTCATTTCATGTGCCATTGTAGACTTTGACGTCTGCGAGATGTCAAGAACTGTCTTTGGCTAACACCGGGCAGTACATTATTAGATTAACTGTTTCGTTTGTGCATCGATGCTGTTTTGTTTACACTGTTGAAGATACATTCCCCCTCTCAACAGTACCGATAACAAAATCGCATCGGCAAATAAGTGAACATCAAGAATCGCAATGAAAACGGTATCAGAATAGCAGTGAGCTCACACGCCAAGCAAAACATTGGGCACATTTTCCAGAACACATACCTGCGACAAATAAAAAGCAACATCCTGCAAAAAGAGGTCATGTGTGTATAAAACACAATATAAGAAGTGAAACGACTTGGCAGTGTAAAACATGCCTCGTTCCATTACATATTCCTAAATGCTTTGAGAAGTATCATACATTAAAAAACTATTAAATTATTATTTTACGGTATTAGTTAATTATCAACCTTATTAAATGTTATAAAGCATGTGAATTTCAAAATAAAACGTCCTGTTTCTAAGCTTGTATATGAGTGTTCCTAATTGGGCCAAATTAAATGGTATCCTACGGAGACGGCGTCGCGCATTTTATTTGTATGTCAAATGGTTAATCTACTTAATATGTCCAAGAAATTTAATATTGTGCTTTAATTCTGTTAATAGTTATTCCTGTGGATACAGGAAAGTGTTTGAAGAATATGTCAGTATATTGCGACAGAAATATCCAGATCTCCAGATAGATGGTGAGCACTTCAATCCGCCAGGCTACAATATATTGGTAGCCCAAACATTGGTAATTACTAAATACATTTTTATAATAAAAAATACAAGCAACTATATATATTTATTACTCAAATATAATTAATAAAGAACATATTTTTATAAATAACCAATCTATACAAATTAGACAATATTAAATGAAATACAATTCTATGGAGAAAATCACATATATTAATAATTATACATTTTAGGACCCATTTTCATTGCTACTTTTTTTTCTTTTTTAAATTAATATTATGTACATTGAAATTATACAAAGTTTTTTTCAACACTGTACAGATTTAATCTTTTGTTTTTTAGGGTATGGCCAAGATTCTTCTCATAATACTGATTGTCACTGGAATTGATCTTGGCCAGCCATTTCCCTCTCTCTGGCAGTGGTGTATCGACAATCGTTTTTATTCCTGTATCATAATATTCTTTGTATGCAATGCTGTTGAAGGCCAACTCATATCCTCTGGAGCATTTGAAATCCACTTTAACGGTAATAAAAAAGCGGAAAAGATTCAGAACTTGATTAATATTGAAAATATGGTCGAAACAATTAGTGACTGTAAAAAAATGGGGAAGTAATTTTTTAAACTCTACAGACGTTCCAGTCTGGTCGAAGCTAGAAACTGGCAGGATACCCCAACCACCAGAATTATTCCAGATAATCGACACGCAGCTACACATGCAGTTTCCTGAAATAGATGTGGGCCAAATCAGTTTCAACAAATGAATTAATTATTATTTTATTAAAAAGTGACATGCAACCGATTAAAAAGTAGATTGTCACGGCGAAATCGACCCAAAGACGGACTGAGAAAAGAATGCAGTGGAACGGATATAATGATCCAAAGACAATACATCATAATGTATCGTACACGCAGATTTAATGGATCGTTCCACGCCCTTTTCCATAAGGCAACAGGAACGTGGAGTACAGCCATGACGGCCTCAGATAGCAGCGTCCAGATTTGTTGACGCAATTCTAAACACGCACCCGATTTTTAAACGTGTATAAATTTATAATTACGCATGCAATAATAGAAAATTTTTCACAAAAAGATTTGTGCTTTAAGTACATACTAGATTAATAAATTGCGAGCCGCAATTTTATTTTTGCGGTCGATAATTAGGTCCATAAAATAGGGCCAGGTGGTCGGTGTTGCCTGAGGCCGCCATATTCATACACCACTTTCCCTTTGCTCCGCAGGTTGGACCGTCAAATGATTGATTATATCCATGTATAATAAATCGTTTGATTTGCGAGATTTATTTTGAACGTACAGTCGAATGAATTTCAAAAATTTTCTTCAAAATTTTTATTCGTAATCTTAACTAGTGATTTTCAACTTTCACTACTCTCCGATTTTTTTACGCTGATGTGAAATGATGTAATAACCAAATTAAAGAATTAAATAAATAACCGATTTAAATAATTCAATTGAGAATCCACAGTGATTTAGATTAATTAATTAATTAGTCATGTAACTTAGATTAAATATTTTGAATCTTCTATTTCAGATAAATTGTAGTTTATCGTCAACAACGTGAAATAAAAAATAATGAGGAGGAAGGTACCTTTATGGTTTTTCCATGTATATCTACAAACTATTGGCTGAACAAAAGAAAACAAATGAGAGAAATGCGAGTCTAATTGATCAGATGGAAAGCGCATACTTCTCCGTATTTACCGTATTTGCGGCCCAAGCATATTACAGACTATCATTCCATGATAGTCATGAGCATAGATATCATTTGTGACATTGATGAGGTAGGAGACATCATTTTCCAGCTGCCCGGTTTGTCTTTGTATTGTGCTGTACGAAGGAGATCGCGGATGAAAGAGCTAGCCAAACGCGAAGCGTAGCAAGCGAGACATTTAAAAATTAGCTTAAAAAGGATTGTCATTAGGTTCTTTAATTTGCTTTTTTTGTCTGAAATATTTATATTTCATATTGGCGATATTTTTCTCTTTGACTCCCCCTCCACATGTTCTTCCCCCTCCTTTCCAGCAGCCTTCTCATTCACGACTTCCCTCCCCCTCATGCCGCTAATATCCTGATCACTTTTTCTCGTATCCCCCCCCCGCATCCTTATTTCTGCTGACCATCCTTACCCCCTCCTCGTACCCTCCCCCGCACCAGATGCTCACATTACTTCCTCCTTCGTACACGCGCTGCACGTCCTGTTCCCCTCCTTTTTCTTCCCCTTCCCTCATCCCACATCTCAGCTTAAACCTTGCCACGCTTTTTTCCCACCCATCCTTTTCGTCCCTCCTCAAGTACTTCGATATTTCCCCTGTCCTAACTCTATTGTACAACCTGTTCTATCTGCACCCCTTAAATCTCTCTCACTTTTTCTACCCCTGCACTGCCCCCCCCCCCCCCCAACCACCCTATCTTCCTCTCTCTTCCTTCGCAGCCACACCAGCAGAACTCCGCTACCCTGATAGAATTTTGTTCTCTAGACCTTCTATGCCAAGCCTCCCCCATCTCCTCTCCACCGCACCTCCGTCCAGCATTTCCTTGCCTACTCGCTCCCCTCCCCCCTCTCCAGGTTCTCCTCAAAGCCTAAAGTCTTTCTCTCTATCCTCCTCCTCAACTTCTTCCTCTTTACCTCCTCTTTAACCATATAATCCGGCATCCTCTTGTTCAGCCCTAAAACCCATCTGATGTATTTCGACATGCTCGTACCAAGCAATCAAATAACTACATTTTTTTTCCCAGTCCTTCTTCAATCCTCTCTTAAACCTTCTCTTTCTTATCCCGCATACCACGCCCATGACTGCCATCGTTTCCTTCATTCTCTCTTATCTGCGCTCATTATCCTCCATCCCACCTCATTCTGTATCCCACGTATACCACCTCTTCACCCTTTTCAACCCCATCACCTTTCTACATCTTCCTACATCTTCATTCCTACATTTCACCTTCCCACATCTTTCGTGCCTTCTTCTAAACCTGATCATCTTTGTCTTCTCTACATTTACCTTTAATCCCCTGTCCTCTACATAACTTTGTAACCTCTTCAACAGCCACTGTAGTTCCTCTTCATCTTCCACCAGGACCACCACGTCGTTCGCCTGAACCCCCCTCTCCTCTCATCTTTATACCTCCCATCTCGTATCTACCTGACACCTTCTCTATGTCCCCTATTGAGATATTAAAGAGCGTCGGGCTTAATAGACAAACATACCTGTTTGATTCTTGTTCCAGTCCAGAATCTCTGTCCATAGGACTCCCTCATCCTCACCCTAGAACTCGTCTACCACCAAACACAATATACTTGCGACCACATACTCTTATTTAATGCGTATTGTGTAATTCATTTCATTAGTGTTTTGATCGAAATAGAGGTGCTGGTTATTTATTAATATTACATAAAATATCGTCATACATCGTCGTAAAATCGTACATAAGCTACACTTCCGTAATTACTACTCGGTACATAAAGCGCGGTACCATATTAATATGGAAAGAGACACTATTTGAGCGATGCTAATAATGAAGGAAACACCAATTGAACAACATTATTGAAGGAAAAGATACCAATTGAGTGACGTTAACGAGGAAGGAAACACCATTTGACGAATAACGTAAAAGCATAAACCTATAATACATCGCCAATTCACGTGTAGTCGGACTCTATATTTGACAAAATTAGATGCCTATTTTAAAACTTTTCTGCATTTTTCATAACGATTACATTATATTTGAGAAAATCACTTTTTCATTCCGAGGGTGTGGAGTACCATGGATTGCATACTCTTTTCGGTAAAATATACAATTTTAATAAAGTACTCAAGTAATAAATGCTCAAAGAGAGTTATGAAGTATTTAAAGAAAGTTATGGGCGTTTAAATCTCCATATAGTTTTTTCATCACGTTAAGTAGTTCAAAAGTTTTTGTGTATGACATCTATTTCATATTTATATACATATAATTTTATTGTATAGATAATTTTGTGTAAAATATTATATTACTTTATACATCTTTAATTTATAATATAGTAGAAATATTTTCCTATTAAGGAGTGCAACTTTGCTTCTACCGTTTTTTCCCGAAAATCAAAGCTTTATTGTAAAAAACTAATTATATTATACCTTTATAATTCAAAGTATCGTCTATCGTTGGTCACTACTTTGACTCTGACACGAGCCTTCATTCCATTCTCCAATTCTGCACCATCGAAAATCTTTTCTCTTCCACCGTTATGCCAGTCTTCAACGTAGAAATCACCGTTCGTAAAGACGTTGAAACTACTCACGACACATTCTTTCACCAATAGCAGCTTTACCACAAGTATTTAAGGGCATTTGTTGAGCCTCAGCCACAGATTTCTTCGTATTGAAGTAGAAAATTAAAACCTCTCACAAGTGACGAGAATTTGACTCGAAAACTGACATTTTTAATCAAGAATAACTTTGATGCAGAGACAAATTGATTATTGTGTCTATGGGATTATGTTGAGAGATGCCCAAGTATTATTGCGTAATATCTATGATCTATTTATTTCTACCACTATTTATTGCTAAAGCCTAAGTAAAAAAAATGGCGGCAGCAATTGCATACCTAATAATTGGGGCGATAATAAAATAAAATCAGTTGTAGAATAAGAATTAAATAAATAAATGTGATTCTAAATATACTGTGTTTGGTCTTATTTTTATCGAAAATATCTCGTAGATATTAAACTAATATCAAACAAAATTTCAGATAAAAACAGTGATAGACTAAGCAAGTTAAATTATTCTCTTAAGAATTTTCAAACAGTGTTTTGAAACGAGCCGCGTACCGCACTGTATGTCAGACCGCATGTTTGAATGGATATGCCACATAGACGTAGGATTAGCGCAGTGCATTTACGAGGAAGTAACAGGAAATGCAAATGAGAAGTCTCAAGAAAGAATGATATAATACGAGATACGCGTAAACACATAGATCATACTCCTCTGTGACATGTGACATCGCAGTTTAAATGGGAAGACTGAACGAGCATAAATGATTTCTTCCATGGTAGTCTTTGCCCTTGTACCGTCTCAATGAGTTTCTTCCATTGAGCCAACAGTACTTCTGAGTATGTATGTAAAGTAATACAAGATTGAAAACTTATGTGATAGATATTAAAAAAAAACAATAATGACAAAAACTTTTGAATAGTTACGAGTTTATAAATCAATATTTTCAATGTTATAAACGGTTTTATTTTAGTTAGTGTTAGATTATTGGGTTATTAATTAACTTATGGTGTGGGGCGGACTCAAGAAATCACTCTGCTCGAAGTAAAAACAATAACAAATATATTTTACGTATGCGTACACCGTATCGTCTTTTACATCCCATGGCCAACTCACTCTCAGCGGTCCACACACCACACATCACGAGTCGCACGGGGCGCCTCGAACCCACACTCACTTCGCGCGTGTTAGAAATGCGGATTACCGCCAAATTCCAACAGTTAGAATGACTCATTTTTTCATTTTGAATAGTACTATACCTCAGCATGATGGATGTTATGTATGCAGCTTAAAAAACTTTGATATAAAGGATATGATTGAATATATATAGTAAAAATGTCCTCAAACCAAATTGACCTTGGTATATATGAAGCGAAACGTAATTTACGGTTTAAACGTTATTTATTTCGTTCTCCTTGCTAAAGCATTATGAAAAAAATCATTTCAAATTACAATCATTACAAATTCGGAGATTTTTCAGAAATAGCGGCTGCAAAATCAGTTTTTAAAAAACTCGGAAAAATGAAAAATGTTGATTTTGTATTAAATTGATCTAAATCTTTGCATTTTTACAGCATGAACATCTTTTTATGATTATTAATCTGTGTTATTCAGATTTTTTAAACTGACATATAATAAAGAGAAGTTCACAATCACCATTTATTTATATTACTGTTTTCATTTTTCGTGCGAGAGTGTTGACATTTTTACCTTTATAGCAGCCCGCTATGGTTATCAGTGAATAATTTTTTATTAGAATTTTCGGAGATGTGTCATATAGAGAAGAATTATAAACAAATACTTCCTAATTTGCTATACGCACAGCTGCGATTTCTTTTAATCTATATACTTGATGAAGGAGGGAAAGTAAGACAGAAGAATAAAAGGGATAGAGAGACAATAGAAAAATATATATATAATAAAATAATAATAATATAATACACTCACTAAAATATAGTTATACTACTACTTTATTTCAATATGTTAGATGCGGTTAAGCAGATAAATGTAAGGATATATGCGTCTATGCAAATATTTCAATCTGTTACACTATTATGCGTCTATTCACTATGGCCATCGATTTTTCACTGCTTAACCAAATCTACGCCTAAAGAATTAGGTCTCTCACACGCTGCATGCATAATTATACAGATATAAACAAAAGGGCGCCCTATGCCCACTTAGAATTCTTCAGTCGAAAGGCGCCTCGTGCCCACTTAGCAAGTCGTCCAGCCTGTACTATTTATAGGCTCTTATCGCCTTATTTTCTGGAGATGTTTACAGTTATTTATTAAATTATATACAATTGTTTGTTTGCGTTAGTAAAAAATCGATTTTGTAGCCTAAATGTCTGAAAAAATTCACAAATTTGCACACTATAAAAAAATCTATGATTTCTTAAAACTGCTCAGTGAGCAGAACAAGTTTTTTTTCTGACCAGTCTATCAAGTAATATGCACTAAATTGAATTTGATTTTAGAGCATTTTTACCATGCTTATTGGGCTATACCCCTTCAAATATATATTACAGACGAAAACTAAACTGCTCAAACGAGAAATGTATTATTTCTTTAATTATTACCAATAATTGTACATACATTTCATTAAAGTAGATAAATGAGTGTTATTATATTGTTATACGTACACGCACAACGTGAAAAGTAAATTAAGAAGGAAAACGATCACTGACCCCTGGAAACATGTCGGCATAAGTGTACACCACGCATATTTCACGAATATATATCAATGACACTGGGTATATATTTATCTTAACAAAATGCAAAAAAAATGTATTTACATAATTTTTAAATGTAATATCGTCTAATAATTTACATGAAACTCGGTAAAATGATTTGGAAGGGAGGGCAAGGGTCAACGAACTCCGGTACCTTTTTTCCTTTTCTATTATTTTTATTTAAATCATTTCTATGCGCAGCTTGATACAAATTAAGGTTTTCGTCGTTGTGCATCTTCATTTTTCTTCCGTTTTTTTTTCTTTCTCTTTGTCGATACATACACGTGAATTTTTACGAATAGAATTATTTGCCGAGGACTTAATCTAATTCCACTAATACTGGGGATTTAACAAATGTTGATTGTGTTTTATGTGTGTTTGTGTGTTTGTGTGTTCAACAATAATCTAGAAATGGAGCCGGGTACAGCATTAATTCCGATATTCGAATTTATATAAATTCATTTTCATAAATGTAGAAAGAAATCATTCTATCTCTTCTACCAAATATCTAAAGTTATAACTAAAAATAGTGATACGTTCGAATATACGTTTTTTTATTAGATTATTTATTGCTTAAAATAATGATATGCATACAAAAATAATTTAACACAAAAAAATAAATTAGCTTATTCGATCATCAAGATTTTGTTCGAGCACATCTAGGGATTCTCGGAATCATTTCCTCCGCTTAAGGAAATTAATTACAAAAGAAAAATTTGTCCCTGCTCCGTGAATAACGAATTTTCTTGTTTAAACTAAAATTAATTCAGAGACTAGCAACGAATTCAAGAGTGTCAAAGGAATTGCATTTCTTTTTCGTTAGAAATTCAATGCGAAAGGATTAAATCGAAGGGCAGTTTCTAATCGTAATTGAAACATGCACTGATGATTTGTCGCTTAATTGTCATCGTTATATATATGATACAAGTAGCTCCTAAGTCGTTGTACATCGTTTAAATTTATCAGTTCTCTTCTCTATTGTGAAAATGTAATTACACCTGTCCGCCGACTTACATATCATATTCTAGTCAATTAATATGTAACAACGAATTTCATATACAATATAAAGCGGGTCTTCATAAATGCGTATCGGTACTTGAAATGGTATATCTGTACATGAATATGAATAGAAAATGACACACAAATAAATGTTTTACATACTTACCATAATTTACCAGTTGGTGGATAATTAAACAAAATGTTTCAAATACCTGACTCGTGGCTCAACATACGCTGCTGTGTATAAATAATATCCATCGTTTAATGGAGAAAAAGTTAACATGCTCAGTTGAGTATTGTTCGAAAATCGATAACGCATGCTTTAATCAAAACGACCAACGCATGCGACACGTATTTCACGTTCGGTTCTGCTAACAGAAATAAACTAAAAGCACGTCCAACTTTTCTCTAATCTATGTTGATTGATATTAATTGTAAATATTATATAATGTAAGAATGTAATAAGGATTAGAATAGCATACATTGAGCGATAAAGCGGGTATATCGAACATTTTCTTTACTCATCTATCAATAGAAAACTAAATTGTGTAACATCTTCATGTCATATTTGTTATTTATATTCAATGCAGATTTACCTCCTTAAGTTTGGATATGCATTTATGAATCAGCCTGTGTATCTGTATATGTACAGAGTGTTTAAAAAAAATGTACACACATGTTCGTCGTCTGTAACTTCCTTAATTATTGTTCTTTTTTAGATGAAACTAATTTAAAATAATCATTGATATTCCAAATTTAAGTGTGTATACGTTCTTTTGTGACACCCTGTGTGTATATGTGTGTGTGTGTGCGAGTGTGCGTGTGTGTGTGAAAATTCAGTTGGTACAGTTTATATAGCCCCATTTTAAGCCAGTTAGTCTTAGGTATCTGCATGATATTTACAGAAGTCAGATAGAAAATTATAAACAGTCCTTTGTGAAAAATAAATTCACGGCTATAACGATCAAGGTTCAATAGCGTAGAACAGCCGCGGACGATCCACACTGATTTGCGGATTATTTTTGTATTAGATTTTGCAAATCATGTACTTACAATATGAAAATGCATCTTGCATCAGAGTTGCAATGTAAAGTCATGTAATAAAATTTCCACATTAATTAAAATAAAATCTTTTGCAAACTTTTTCATTAAATTAAAATGGAATTTTTTGTAAGTGCTTTAAATAAATAGTTATTGAATCTTTTACTGAGCATGCACCACAGTATAATTACGATAAAACTGGAATAAGATTGCATGAGATTTTTCTATACAACTTCCAGCAGTATTGCAAACAGAATTTTTTTTCTAAATTTCGAGGTATACAATCTGCAAGGATGGACCGCGGCTGGATAGAAGATATAGCTAGGTGAGCCCTTCATAATATTCCGCGATTTTTTGTAGAGCCCTTTTGGACTCCACGATTGATCGATGACCGAATCCGCGGATCGGTTTATTTGCATTCTTTTTATTGCAATTATATACAGGATGTATCATTTAACTTTATTACCTGAAATACTTCCGTTATAAGACAAATTTCGAAATAATTTTCTCTACAAGATATTGTATAATACAAGTGCTAGTATATAATAAAAGTTGTGAGACCTTACCAACTATCTTTTTGACATAGAATGCCATAACGTATATATTTATAAATGATAGACATTTCGAAAATAAGCTTAACAACCTGTAACATTAAATATTTATTTTCAAGTTAGCAAAAGTCCTATAAACTGTTTTCCGTAGAATATACGGTGCTGTTGACGCGTAATATTCTACTTAATCCTACTTGAGAACAATCCCTTGTTTTTCAACAATGTTGCTTTCCTAGCACTTGTTTGTAAGAAATTAAGTTATTATTTGCATTCGTACATTAGTTAAAAAAAGTTATACAAGCTAAACATTTGTATGCTACAAGATATAAAACTTTTTAGAAAAGCTTTTTTGAAACTTGCATCACAACGAAAATATTTCTGGTTATAAAGGTAGGTGGTTTACGCTGCATATATGGATGTATGTACATGTATATGTATGTATAGTTATTATTGCAGGTATATGCTTGCAATTATTGCAAAAGTGTACACACACGTGCGCGCGCACGCGTATACATACATACACATATACGTGTACGTGTAAACCAATATTTACTTACCTGTACCATTGAGTGATGAGAAAATGGCAGTCGTAACGTTACGGGAACAAAGAAAACTTTGTTCCTTCCAAAACACTTTTTTTTAACACTATTGAACTACTCCAATAGGTCTGTTTACATATTTGTCTCAACATCTACTATGAATCTTAGCCAACTGCAATCTTCTTATCACCCGAAAGTATCTATATGTATAAAGACACTCGCGCACGAGCATGCACGAACACGCACACCCACATATACAGAGAGGGAAGAAAGAGAGAGAGAAAGAGATAGATAGATAGATAGAGAGAGAGAGAGAGAGAGAGAGAGAGAGAGAACCAATCAATATTTATATGGCATTTAGAACACACTGTACTGAGTAAAAAGATCTATTTTTATCTGTTATATTTTTATGTTAACTTCCTAATTGACCCATCGGCCTTTATTATTGCGTGTTATGTTTATTTCGATGTTTATAAACAGCATTGCGAGAATCCTTTATGTGGTACATTCATAATGTGGCTTTATCTCATTTTATGCGAAACATGATATAACATTACATCTACTAGCCACTTTCTGGATATATATCTTTAAAGTAAAAGGGTATTAAGAAAAGATGTCGATCAATCGAGGTAATGATTGACACTCTGCGGTTGAATCATGGAAAATCTCAAAAAATGCCAGGGCCACGAAGTACAGCAATAGTTCTAACAATCGATTGACCGGTCATTTCGACCGCTTTGATAGATTCAGCGTTCGAAATGGATCGGACGTGCTGAACCAATTGCAAAGCTCTATCTACCCTCCAATTCAAACTCTTTGAAGTTCTTTTCATGGAAATATTTGAAAAACAGAGTGATAAAAATATTCGCCAATAAGTGACTTAGAAAAGTTACATGACCAAATTTATCATGTTTGTCAAATAATTTCACAGAGACGTGAAACTTTCTAGAGATTACTCGACTGTGGAGAATGATGGCTAAACGTCTGTAGAAATGAAAGCACATGTAGAATATCTTTTGCAAAATATGGAAAGGCCAATAATAAGTCAATCATAGCACTAAGACACAAAGATGTTCATAGCTCAGAAACGGTGGACGTTTCAATCAGTATTTACTAAAGCTTTATCGCTCTGTACATTTGTCTCTATGTACCATATAAATATTGTATAGGTTTTTTTGGACACCCTGCATATATGTATGTACATATACGTATAAATATACATGTACACATAACGTCCAATTCGCGTGTAATTTCCGCGGATCATTCGGAGAGAAAAGAAAAGGAAAGGGTCCCTATCTTCTCAAATGTGCCAATACTATTCCATTAACGTAGCACCAAGATGGAAGAGTGAATGATCACGGGGAGCTTCGAAGCTTAAGCATGATTGTCGCATTTATGCATATTACACGGAAATTGCCTAAGTGCCGTAGATCAACGATAGATTAGAAAGCATAACGAATTAAAGTTAAAATAAAAAGTAGAAAGATCATTAGTTCTATTTTATTCTTCATCTTCGATTCGAATTCAATTTTTGTATTTTTGAATTCTATTTTCCATTGTCATTTTTATTTTAACTTCTGTTTTAATTGTTACTCTAATTTCTAATTCAATTTCCACATTAAGTTGTATTTTATTTTTCATATCAATTTCCATTTCATTTTCTATTTTAATTTTTAGTTTTACTTTGAGTAAAGATTTTTTTAATTTCCGTTCAGTGTTCTATTTTAATTTCTGTTTTTGTCGGTATTTGATAACAATCTTTATTTGTATTTATTTCTTTTTATTTCATTTGCATTTAAAATTTTGTACAAATCCCCTACTTCTATTTTAAGCTGTACCTTCGTTTTTATTAACATTTTTATTTTTCCAATGCCATTTAATCTTAATCTCAATGTCGATTTGTCTTCATATTTATTTTAATTTAAATTTTGATTTGTATTTATTCTTTTTCTATTTCCACTTTTAATTACGTATCAAATCTCCGTGTAAATTACAATATTTTATTACAGTCGCAGAAAACACATCGCTTTATGAAAAGAAGCGTATAACGCAAAAAATCTTTGGATTAAGATGAGCAAAAGACAGAAAAATTTGATTTTACAAATTTCGTACTCCAAATTCAACCTTTTTTTTTTGTATCAAAATATTCTACAAAATTGTTCTTTATCTTTTCGTATTGTAAACAAAATTTAATGTAAATTTATTCTTCAGCAGTTTAAAGTTTATGAGATGTACGAGGAAGATGGAGATAAAACTCCTATTTAATCGTAACTATGAATTCATTAAGTATGGAATTCATAATGACATATATATATGGTATATTTAATGAGTTGGTAACTACTATTAAATAAGTATTCTATTTACATCCATCTATGAAATATAATGAATTTTTTAATTTTTTACGAATAAATTTACATTTAATTTTATTTTCAAGGCAAAAGCTTAATGAAATAATTTTGTAGAAAAACTGAATTTACAAAAGACTGAATTCCGATCACAAAATATGTATAAATAAATTTTTCGAGATCGAAATTCTAAATACGAAAATCGCAGTCAATAGAATCTAATCTAGTCTAATCTAATCTAAATTATTGATAACGTCAAAACTGACCTAATTGTTACATTCCTCTTCACAAGTCACCCGTTTTGTTCATTCATTAAGTAAAATTACGATTATCATCAACAAATAACTTTTTCAAATAAATTTAATGTTTGTAAAATATATTATTAACTTTATCTGTAATTTTTCTTTGAATTGAACATGCGTATTATTAATTTAATCTTTTAATAATCGGCGATTTTTTTTAGTAATTCCATTCATTAGTAATATTTATTTAGTTTTCATGTACGTATTATTAAATTAATATTCGAATACTAATGTGAAAAAGGCAAATATAAAATACTGAAAAATAAAATAATATTCCAAAATATTGATCTGAAATCTGATCGTTGTTTTACAAATTTTCGAAAACAAACCGATAAACATCATAATAATATCAAAGCAGGTAATTATATTTCCGTTTTAATAATACTTTCCTTTAATAATGAAGAAATTTCTTTGATAATTTCAATCCTCAGAAATATCTACATCAATTTTATAAACAGATTAAGAGGAAAACATGAAGAAATTCTTACATTTCTTTTATGCGTATTATTATTTCAATATTAGATTATTAATCTGAAATAAATTCACGTGACATCGTAAAATAACAACAATGACGTGACTTGTGATAAGAACTGCAACCGATTGCCGGTTTCCGCTTAAATTTTTAAATAAATCATTGTTTTCGCTGCTATCGAAGTTCCTCCCTTTCTCTACTTTTTTTTCACTTTACTTTACCTATAGAGATATACTAAATTATCACATGAGTAGACAAGTAAGTCGTCCAAGCGTGCAAATTGATTCACAGATCGCCGACGTATATTAATTTATCGTTATTTCTTTCTCTAATTTATTTAACAAATTAATTTTGGATAAAAATTCTATTTCTTAAAAATAACTACGAAGGCTCTTTATATATCTGAAAATCTGGAATGTACGAAGGTTATGGCTAACGAGAAAATTTAATAAGAATAATCTTAATAAATCGTTAACTCTTTCAATGCGGACAAATTCTTACAATTCCAATTCTAACGGTGTAAATTTTCCGATATTTCATTTCATTTACTTTTAACTTGAAAATGTTGGAAATTCGCAATTTATTGCTTACGTAATTGATTTACTACATATAGTTTAAAAAGCATTGATAAACGTATCGGGTCGATAAAGGAGAAAGTAGTATGTAGTGTGTCATAGAGAAAAAATTCAAGAGTGGTTTTGACAGACAGTGTACTTCAAAAACTGTGGCAGCTATTAAAATATCAAACTTGCTACTCAATAGCGTAGATTTGTTCATCCGCATCGTATTAAGATAAATCATAATGTTTTTAAGAATGGTGATCAAATTCGTCAGAAATAATTTAAAATATATTTGTCAAAGGAGCGGAAAAATTCGAAATCTCATTTATCGGTCGTCGAATCAATTCATACGCCCGTTCGCTGTAGCAATAGGGGTTGGGATCAATGGGGGTCAAGGACATAGCTGAAGGCAGTTATAAAAGTCCATCGTGTCTAGGCGCGACTTCTTCTCGATTTTCACCTTTTTCCGACTCTCAACCCTTAACTCCTACGTTAATTATTTCCTACTGCTTTCTACGAATCAACGGAAAATTCATAAAGTATGGAGATATATGGAGGCCACGCATATGACATAGGCAAATAGTTACTTTAGAAAAGCAGATTTAAATTGGAAAAACTCTTGGAATGCATATATGATGCGTTTATCAGCGTAAGATTTTCATATAATCGACCGCGCATTGTTTGACTTTTTTTTTATTTTAATGGAACGTTCACATCAAAATAATTTCTGACTTTTGCCGATATGACACTAAATGTCATGACTTGTGATCATGAAAAATAGATGCACTGAATTGTGACACGTTGTTTGCTGTTCTGACATTGTTCCGACTATCAGGTAATCAACAAATTACAAATACTTCTGTTCTTTTCCTGGTCTGAGCATATAACGTGACTATTCTAAATAAATACACAAAAATATCTTCCCCTAATATCTGCTTGTTCCTGTACACGAGTAACAAAAGAATAAAATATATAATCCGAATTCAAACAGAAATATTATATGGCTGGGCAAATAATCATTCGATATTGATTTACATTTAAACGCAATTTTGTAAACAGATCTTTCTTCACAAGATCGTTGTTATGCAGATAGCATGTAGTGTTTATTGTAATAAAATCAGATGAACTTTGTGTGTATCTGTCACCTTTGAAAATACGTTTATACGCTTTTACTCTTGATGATACGTTGGCGTTGTGTATTTTTACTTAAAAACTTTTTACTGTCGATAAAACGATCTAATCTAACCCTGAATTACAACAATAAAATTATGCTTCGTAACACAAATCTATTGCTTAAAAAATATTTAGGTGGGTATCATCTGTTAGCCAGTTTAGCCAATTAGAAAAGAAATAATAATTAACGCATTGTATTGGTATTAAATAATTTAATTTCCCTAATCAAAAACTAACTGCCTGAAATAATGAACCATTTTTGAGCAGCACTTTAAAACGAAACATGGTTAATTACGTGTTGTCATGCCGGGAAATGAGAAACAGTTATTCTTAAACAATGTATATATAGCCCTGAACGCTTTCCATTGATTCGTGAAAAGTAGCAAAAGTAGGATTTAAAAAAAAAGTCTTCCAAGAAAAAGTTATTGAAAATTATTTCGACGTTAAGAGTTAAAGGTAAGAGCTTTCTACTTCTTACATGTATATTTGTTTATATAAATAGTATTTTAACGTTATAACGGTAACATCATTTATACCTTAGATATTGCGCTAGGTAATTGTGTGTGTGTATGTGTATGTGTGTGTGTGTGTATGTGTATGTGTGTGCGTGCGTGCGCGCGCGCACACACGGGCGTGTGTATGTGTGTGTAATTAAATCTAAAAGTAATTCTACCCTCGAGTTTTCTTCCTCCTTTCAAGAAATATACATATCAATACTGGATAATACAAAAAGATTCATAATTTCAAGGATAGATAGTGTTTACAGAGTTACAAAAAAATGTCTTAATAAACGTGAGTTGATTAAAACATTACGATGTCATTCTTACTGCAATGGAAAATATTGGTATTAGCTTTATAACTATTCACTGATCGCAGAGACGCATATATGTAGTAAGACAATCGTGACTCATAGCACATGCGTGTAATAGAACAGCGAATAATCCCGTATTTCCATAAGACGCGATTTATATGCACGTAATTATAAATGTAATCAGAAATCAGACATTTAAAAAAAAATGTATTTGTTGCGTATTTTGTGTCGCAAAATATAACCTGGGTTACTTTGTAATCAGGAATACATAACCCAAGGCGCAAAAGTCGGCTGCTTTAACCGAAACAAAACTTTGTTTGTAACTTTAAAAATATTGATTTGTCGATGCACGTTTATTAGGATGCTTTTTTCATCTCTCGGCGAATATTATTTACTCTATAAGTTATGAACCGTCTTTTTATCACACTATATGATATATATA